>OY759263.1:65305261-65425261 GCA_963662155.1 Lamellibrachia columna
ACTACTGTACTATTTATATAACCAAGGTGTGGGCATCAAACTACTGTACTGTTTATACAACCAAGGTGTGGGCATCAAACTACTGTAGCGTTTAAACAACCAAAGTGTGGGCATCAAACTACTGTACTGTTTAAGTAACTAAGATGTGGGCATCAAATTACTGTAGCGTTTAAACAACCAAAGTGTGGGCATCAAACTACTGTAGCGTTTAAACAACCAAAGTGTGGGCATCAAACTACTGTACTGCTCAAACAACCAAAGCGTGGGCATCAAACTACTGTAGTGTTTCAGCAACCAAGGTGTGGGCATCAAACTACTGTAGTGTTTAAGCAACCAAGGTGTCGGCATCGAACTATTGTACTGTTTAAGCAACTAAGGTGTAGGCATGAAACAACTGTAGTATTTAAGCAACTAAGGTGTGGGCATGAAACTACTGTAGTGTTTAAGCAACCAAGTGTGGACATCAAACTACTGTAGCGTTTAAGCAACCAAGGTATGGGCATCAAACTACTGTAGTGTTTAAGCAACCAAAGTGTGGACATCAAACTACTGTAGTGTTTAAGCAACCAAGTGTGGGCATCAAACTACTGTAGTGTTTAAGCAACCAAAGTGTGGACATCAAACTACTGTAGTGTTTAAGCAACCAAGTGTGGGCATCAAACTATTGTAGTGTTCAAGCAACCAAGGTGTGGGCATCAAACTACTGTAGTGTTTAAGCAACCAAGGTGTGGGCATCAAACTACTGCTGTGTTTAAGCAACCAAGGTGTCGGCATCGAACTATTGTACTGTTTAAGCAACTAAAGTGTGGGCATGAAACTACTGTAGTGTTTAAGCAACCAAGTGTGGGCATCAAACTACTGTAGTGTTTAAGCAACCAAGGTGTCGGCATCGAACTATTGTACTGTTTAAGTAACTAAGGTGTAGGCATGAAACAACTGTAGTGTTTAAGCAACCAAGGTGTGGGCATCAAACTACTGTAGTGTTTAAGCAACCAAGGTGTGGGCATCAAACTACTGCAGTGTTTAAGCAACCAAGGTGTCGGCATCGAACTATTGTACTGTTTAAGCAATTAAAGTGTTGGCATGAAACTACTGTAGTGTTTAAGCAACCAAGTGTGGGCATCAAACTACTGTAGTGTTTAAGCAACTAAGGTGTGGGCGTCAAACTACTGTAGTGTTTAAGCAACCAATGTGTTGGCATCAAACTACTGTACTGTTTAAGCAACCAAAGTGTGGGTATCAAACTACTGTAGTGTTTAAGCAACCAAAGTGTGGGCATCAAACTACTGTAGTGTTTAAGCAACCAAAGTGTGGGTATCAAACTACTGTAGTGTTTAAGCAACCAAGGTGTAGGCAGCAAACTATTGTACTGTTTAAGCAACTAAGGTGAGGGCATGAAACTACTGTAGTGTTTAAGCAACCAAGTGTGGGCATCAAACTACTGTAGTGTTTAAGCAACTAAGGTGTGGGCATCAAACTACTGTAGTGTTTAAGCAACCAAGTGTGGGCATCAAACTACTGTAGTGTTTAAGCAACCAAGTGTGGACATCAAACTACTGTAGCGTGTAAGCAACCAAGGTGTGGGCATCAAACTACTGTACTGTTTAAGCAACCAAAGTGTGGGTATCAAACTACTGTAATGTTTAAGCAACCAAAGTGTGGGCATCAAACTACTGTAGTGTTTAAGCAACCAAAGTGTGGGTATCAAACTACTGTAGTGTTTAAGCAACCAAGGTGTAGGCAGCAAACTATTGTACTGTTTAAGCAACTAAGGTGTGGGCATGAAACTACTGTAGTGTTTAAGCAACCAAGTGTGGACATCAAACTACTGTAGTGTTTAAGCAACCAAGTGTGGACATCAAACTGCTGTAGTGTTTAAGCAACCAAGGTGTGGGCATCAAATTACTGTAGTGTTTAAGCAACCAAGGTCTGGGCAACAAACTATTGCAGTGTTTAAACAACCAAAGTGTGGGCAACAAACTACTGTAGTGTTTAAGCAACCAAAGTGTGGGTATCAAACTACTGTAGTGTTTAAGCAACCAAAGTGTGGGCATCAAACTACTGTAGTGTTTAAACAGCCAAGGTCTAGGCAACAAACTACCGCAGTGTTTAAGCAACCAAAGTGTGGGTATCAAACTATTGTAGTGTTTAAGCAACCAATGTGTAGGCAGCAAACTATTGTACTGTTTAAGCAATCAAGGTGTCGGCATCAAACTAGTGTAGTGTTTAAGCAACCATGTGTGAGCATCAAACTACTGTAGTGTTTAAGCAACTAAGATGTGGGCATCAAACTACTGTAGTGTTTAAGCAACCAAGGTGTAGGCAGCAAACTATTGTACTATTTAAGCAGTCAAGGTGTCGGCATCAAACTACTGTAGTGTTTAAGCAACCAAGTGTGAGCATCAAACTACTGTAGTGTTTAAGCAACTAAGGTCTGGGCAACAAACTACCTCAGTGTTTAAGTAACCAAAGTGTGGGTATCAAACTATTGTAGTGTTTAAGCAACCAAGGTGTAGGCAGCAAACTATTGTACTGTTTAAGCAATTAAGGTGTCGGCATCAAACTACTGTAGTGTTTAAGCAACCAAAGTGTGGGCATCAAACTACTGTAGTGTTTAAGCAACCAAAGTGTGGGTATCAAACTACTGTAGTGTTTAAGCAACCAAGGTGTAGGCAGCAAATTATTGTACTGTTTAAGCAACTAAGGTGTGGGCATGAAACTACTGTAGTGTTTAAGCAACCAAGTGTGGGCATCAAACTACTGTAGTGTTTAAGCAAATAAGGTGTGGCATCAAACTACTGTAGTGTTTAAGCAACCAAGTGTGGGCATCAAACTACTGTAGTGTTTAAGCAACCAAAGTGTGGGCATCAAACTACTGTAGTGTTTAAGCAACCAAGGTCTGGGCAACAAACTACTGTAGTGTTTAAGCAACCAAAGTGTGGGCAACAAACTACTGTAGTGTTTAAGCAACTAAGGTGTGGCATCAAACTACTGTAGTGTTTAAGCAACTAAGGTGTGGCATCAAACTACTGTAGTGTTTAAGCAACCAAGTGTGGGTATCAAACTACTGTAGTGTTTAAGCAACCAAGGTCTGGGCAACAAACTACTGTAGTGTTTAAGCAACCAAAGTGTGGGCAACAAACTACTGTAGTGTTTAAGCAACCAAAGTGTGGGTATCAAACTACTGTAGTGTTTAAGCAACCAAAGTGTGGGTATCAAACTACTGTAGTGTTTAAGCAACCAAGTGTGGGCATCAAACTACTGTAGTGTTTAAGCAACCAAGGTCTGGGCAACAAACTACCGCAGTGTTTAAGCAACCAAAGTGTGGGTATCAAACTATTGTAGTGTTTAAGCAACCAAGGTGTAGGCAGCAAACTATTGTACTGTTTAAGCAATCAAGGTGTCGGCATCAAACTAGTGTAGTGTTTAAGCAACCAAGTGTGAGCATCAAACTACTGTAGTGTTTAAGCAACCAAAGTGTGGGTATCAAACTACTGTAGTGTTTAAGCAACCAAGGTGTAGGCAGCAAACTATTGTACTATTTAAGCAGTCAAGGTGTCGGCATCAAACTACTGTAGTGTTTAAGCAACCAAGTGTGAGCATCACACTACTGCAGTGTTTAAGCAACCAAGGTGTAGGCAGCAAACTATTGTACTGTTTAAGCAACCAAGGTGTAGGCAGCAAACTATTGTACTGTTTAAGCAATCAAGGTGTCGGCATCAAACTAGTGTAGTGTTTAAGCAACCAAGTGTGAGCATCAAACTACTGTAGTGTTTAAGCAACTAAGATGTGGGCATCAAACTACTGTAATGTTTAAGCAACCAAGGTGTAGGCAGCAAACTATTGTACTATTTAAGCAGTCAAGGTGTCGGCATCAAACTACTGTAGTGTTTAAGCAACCAAGTGCGAGCATCAAACTACTTTACTGTTTAAGCAAATGAGGTGTGGGCATCAAACTACTGTAGTGTTTAAGCAACCAAGTGTGGGCATCAAACTAGTGTACTGTTTAAGCAACCAAGGTGTAGGCATCAAACTACTGTAGTATTTAGGCAACCAAGTTATGTGCATCAATGCAAAGGCAGTGTCGCATTTCTGCGAGTTACTGTTATATGAACAATTTTTTTACATATGGTGTGGTAAATGTTACAGTGTATATAGACGGATGGCATAAATAGGTTAGGCAGTTGTATCCAAGTGTGGTGTGGGAGCCCACATTGGAAGTATATTGTTAGGCGTGGGGCATGAACAGGTTATGCAATAATTGTACCCATGAAGTTTTAGCTTTTGACGTGGCGCATTATAGAAAAAAGGGTATTAATGTAATGGGACCGTACGCAGATGTTTATTTATTTTGATTTGCTTATGCAGACCTTGTGATGTGGTGGGAAAGTGACCAGTTTAACAAGATTTAACAAGATTTGCCATCCAAGCCAAAGGCCCAGATGGCAAGTGGACAAGGAAGCCATTGGCTTATCGAGAGTCCAACAATGTTCATCTACTTATAACCCGCCCTCCTGAGATATGTGTCAACCTTGTTTTTAAACATATTCACGCTGCTAGCAGTTACACAATCTGTAGACAATTTGTTCCATTCATTTATTGTCCTCTGTGAGAACGAGTGCTTCCTGATGTCCAATCTACATTGATCCTTTACTAATTTTACCTCATGTCCTCTAGTTCTGCTATCCTTCTTGAGTGAGAAAAACATATTTCTATCAATATTTTCATACCCATTCAATATCTTAAAAACTTCAATCTGATCTCCTCTTAACCTCCTTGTCTCTAGAGTTGTTAAACCACATTCTTTCAGGCGTTCTTCATAACTAAGGTCTCTCAGTTCTGGAATCATTTTAGTTGCTCTCCTTTGTATGCGTTCAAGCGTATCTATATCCTTCTTACGATATGGTCTCCATGCTTGTATACAGTATTCTAAATGAGGTCTAACTATTGCTTTATAAAGAGGTATAATTAACTTTTTTCCCTTGTATGTTATGTTTCTTCTAATCAATCCAAGAATTTGATTACCCTTTGAAGCTGCAATACCACACTGCTCTGAAACTTTCATATCAGCGCTTATTGTAACTCCTAAGTCCTTTTCTTTTACAGTAGTACCCAGAACAGTATCTCCCATTTTATAGTTTACATTCAAGTTCCTATGTCCTGTATGTAGGCATTTACATTTCCCAAAATTGAACAACATCTGCCATTTCTCAGACCATTTCACTAATCTGTCTAGATCGTTTTGTAAATGTTGTTTATCACCATCAGTATTAACCTTTCTAAACAGTTTTGTGTCATCCGCAAATTTCAGTACGTTACTTGTTATACTGTCGTCCAAGTCATTGATATAAATTAAGAATAATATAGGTCCTAATACTGATCCTTGAGGTACCCCACTCAAAACCGATTTCCAATTTGAAACTTCTCCATCTACTACAACTCGTTGTCTCCTGTCAGTCAGCCATTGTTCTATCCAGTCAGTTATGCTGTCCCCGATACCATGGGCTTTTAATTTAAGTAGTAATCTTTGATGTGGCACTTTGTCAAAAGCTTTCTGAAAATCTAAGTAGATAATATCTACTGGCGATCCCACGTCTATCCACTTAGTGATTTCTTCCAAAAAACATAACATATTTGTTAAGCATGACCTCGCTTTAAGGAATCCATGTTGAGATGAATTTAATAATTTATGCTTAACGAGGAATTCCACCATATGGTCTTTAATTAACCTTTCTAATAATTTACAAATCACTGACGTTAAACTCACTGGTCTGTAATTCTCTGACTTATTTCTCGAACCCTTTTTAAATAATGGTATGATGTTTGCTTCTTTCCATTCAAACGGAACAACTCCCTCTTTTAATGACAAGTTGAATACTCTTGCAAGTGGTATACTGATTTGTTCTACTGTTTCCATTAGTAATTTTGGGGGAATCCCATCCACTCCCGGTGATTTGTTATCTTTCATTGCCTTTATTTTCTTAGCTACCAATTCTGGAGTTACAACTAACGGACCTAAATAGTCAGATTTAGCCCCCTGAAATTTAGCATCAGCAACTGGTAATGAACTAATATCTTCTTTGGTAAACACTGAACTGAAGTAACCATTTAGGTCTTCCGCCATTAAAAACCCCTGTGATATTATATTTCCAGCACTGTCTTCTAGAGGTCCAACCTTGTCTTGTACGTTTTGTTTACTCCTGACATATGCATAAAAACTCTTGCTGTCATTTTTTATGTTACATGCTAGTTTTTGCTCATAGCTTCTTTTAGATTGTCTGATTTCAGTTATAGCTGCATTAAGTGCCTCTTTGTATTTTGCATAGTCTTCGTCCTTTCTGGTACGCCTATAAACCCTCCACATAGTTTGTTTTAGCATTATTTTTCTAATAGCCTCTTTTGACAAGTGTTTCTTTCTACACCGTTTTCCTTGTTTTTGGAAGGGAACAAATTTATCGATGATACTCTCAATTTCATATTTTAGAATATTCCAACATTCAATTGCGGTCTTATTCATCAGCATGTTATTCCAATCTAGCTTTGCTAAATATTTTCTCATATCTTTGTAGTTACCTTTGCGGAAGTTTCTCTTGTACGTTTTCTTATTTTTACTTTCTGATTTTACATTGATGTCAAAATGTATTTGATTATGGTCACTATTACCCAATGGTTCAAATATTTTTACATTGTCCACTAATTCTTTTTGTGATGACAAAACTATATCTAATACATTTTCTCCCCTGGTTGGTTCTAGTACGTGCTGAGTAAGAAAGCTATCCTGGATTAAAAATAGAAATTGTTGGTCCTCAATCCCTGTGCTCTCTAGAGAATTCCATTGTATGTGTCCATGGTTAAAATCTCCCATTATGATACATTCCCCTTTACTAACTTCCTTTATAGCGTTTTTTATTTTTGTGTTGTCCTCTTCGTTTATGTTTGGACTTCGGTAAACTAATCCAATAGTTAATTTTGAATTACCTGAAACAATTTTGCACCAAACAGCTTCATCGCAATCTGCTTCCCTTTCTAGTTTTATTTCATAAGCCTGAATAGATTCTTTAACATATAAAATAACTCCCCCGCCCCTTCTTCCTATTCGATCTTTCCTAAACATTACATATCCTGTCAGTCCTAATTCAGCATCTGTTATATCTATGTTGGCCCATGATTCAGTTATACCAATTATGTGAGGGTCAATATCTTCTACCATAATGTTTAATTCGTTTTTCTTATTTACTATGCTCCTTGCATTTAAACATACGCATCTATAACCTTTTTCAGAGATGTTTTTCGGATGATTTGATATTGGTTTATCTGTGCTAGTGGCCTCTTGTTCTGCTTGAGACACCTCTAGGTAACCCCCCTGCACTTCTAGTTTAAAGAATGTTTACTTCCAAAAATATTTGTCATTGTACCCAAGTCACTATCTACTGCTGCTGAAAGTTTGTCCGCGAATACTGCCGCCCCCTTTCCACTTAAATGAAGCCCATCCTTCATGTACATATCAGCCCTCCCAACAAAACTTCCCCATAAATCCACAAATCCAACTTCCTCTTCCCTACATAACTTCTGGACTAACATGTTAATTGCCATCCCCCGACAATTTCGATATGTGTGACCCCTCCTGCCCATTACAGGTAAAATCCCTGACAGTATTACCTGCTCAACCCGCGTCTGTTTTAGTGTTCTGACCAACTGCCTATATTTCCTAACTATGGCAGTTGTACCCTCCCTCTCTACGTTATTTGTCCCTACGTGTACTAAAACAGATCCACCCTTACCCGAGCCTACGATGTTTTTTACCCTCTCAGTTATCGCCTCTATTTTGGCTCCAGGCAAGCAGACCACCACATCATCTCCCTTGTTTAAGACTCTGTCGGTCTTCCTAACTATCGAATCCCCCACAAACACCCTCGCTCTCTTCCTCACCCCCTCTATCACTGCTGCAGAATAACTCTTCCGTTCGATCCCCTCCATCCCATTCTGTCCTGACCCCTTCCCTCCTGTCTCCTTCGCTCCTGTCTCCCCCACTTCCCACTCCTTTGCTCTTGTCTCTCCCACTTCCCTCTCCTTCACTCTGGTTGTTTTCCCTCCCGTCTCCCCCACTCCCTTCTCCTTCCCTCCTGTCTCCCCCACTCCCTTCTCCTTCCCTCCTGTCTCCCCTACTCCCCTCTCCTTCGCTCCGGTTGTCTTCCCTCCCGTTCCTTTCCTTCCCGTCTCCTTACGTCCTGTCTCCCTACGACCTGTCACCTTCCCTCCTCTCAGCTTCCTCCCAGGCTGCGGTGAGCTCTCCCTAGCATCTCTTGTGTCTTTCCCCACTTTATCATCTACTGTTCCCCCACCGGAACTACTGGCACAACCCCCCTGTTCCCTTCCCACCATTGCCACAACGAGCAGCCTCAGCTCTTCCAACTCCACCTCTAGTTCCTTCATCTTCGTACATCCCCTACACTCAAAACTAAAACTATCTGCCTGGACCTCAGCCCAGGACTTCTCGCACCCAGACTTGACGAAGTCCACCCAGTTACTACAACTGCCACAAATTAAGTGCCTTGTGGCCTTTAACTGCCGTTTGCACGGCGCCATCATACAATTTAGTTTTAATTAGTTTGCAACGTTAGCCTTGAATAAGGCTGTTTTTGTGATCAAAAGAACACTTTAGTATAATATACTTGCTAACTGTGTCTTCTATTAACCTTGCATGAGAAGAAAAAAACCCTGCCACCTAGCGAATACGGAGAACACTGTGTAACAAAACAACGAATTCAGTGTGTACTAATTTACGCTAAAATCCTGCTGTTAATTCCTTTTTACCGAAAACGTTTACTACCACTATGTCAGATATTACCTTATGTATGTAATTTAAGTAAATAGATCACTTTATCTTATATATATATATTAGCCAATGTAAACTATTCACTATGCTATCTCAATTTTCGAATAGTAAACAACCCTATTATCGCTCGCTGAATTCCCTGACAGAATCCGAAACTAACTTACTCTAAAATACTCCCTCTGACTAATAATTAACAAAACCTGTTTCCTAATATATGTCTACAATACGTTTGTGTATAATATATATTCAATAGTAATACTTATTCTATTTGATATACCGCGTTTTTCTGTAAATGATCTACACCAAATTCAAGTCGCTGCACCAAGTCCAAGTAGCCAAGATGTCAAGCGATGGGTATAAGACGCGAAGTAAAGTGTATTCAGGAGAGGGGTCAGAACACACAAATGCGGCATTAGAGTCCCAACGATGATGTCCGGCAAGGCCCGGTATGAAGAATGCGCGGTTAATCGCGAACTCGCAACCCCTCTACAACTTTGCTCGCATTGACAACGACGAGTGAAAACCCAGACAACACAATGCCACGCAAGTAATTACAGCGCATTGTTTGACTGGATGCGTTGACCGTCTGTATCGGCCGCATCACGCTTCTGCTACCAACTGAAGCTAGGATTCCATATGTACGGATGCGGCAAGCGGTATGCGACAACATATGTACGGATGCGGCAAGCGGTATGCGACAACAAATGTACGGATGCGGCAAGCGGTATGCGACAACATATGTACGGATGCGGCAAGCGGTATGCGACAACATATGTACGGATGCGGCAAGCGGTATGCGACAACAAATGTACGGATGCGGCAAGCGGTATGCGACAACATATGTACGGATGCGGCAAGCGGTATGCGACAACATATGTACGGATGCGGCAAGCGGTATGCGACAACAAATGTACGGATGCGGCAAGCGGTATGCGACAACATATGTACGGATGCGGCAAGCGGTATGCGACAACAAATGTACGGATGCGGCAAGCGGTATGCGACAACATATGTACGGATGCGGCAAGCGGTATGCGACAACATATGTACGGATGCGGCAAGCGGTATGCGACAACATATGTACGGATGCGGCAAGCGGTATGCGACAACATATGTACGGATGCGGCAAGCGGTATGCGACAACATATGTACGGATGCGGCAAGCGGTATGCGACAACAAATGGCTATTGTGGGAAGTCGTAGGAGTGATTCCACGTGTGCGGATGTGGATGTGTTTTGTCGTCGGACACGGAGGCGGCAAATCGAATAGCTCCAAGCAGCGAATCAAATCGTATCCGCTCACGAATCGGACAGGGAATTCCCAGGAGTGACGTCAATATAGAGGTATTTTCCCAAGTTTCAAAATGGCAGCATTGATCAGGACTAGGATTGAAACATGACGTCACGAAAACTACCAATAACTCAAATGGAGCTTCTGGTGGAAGAAGTGCGTCATAATCCTATGTTATACAACCCCAAGTGTGTAGAGCATAAAGACGCTCAGAAAATTCACAACACGTGGAGCAGTATCTACGTTATAATCGCACGGGAATTTGGCAATGGTGTCGAAGAAGCTCGCGATGGTAGGCACTACGTATAAGTACTACCTAAGACTCTCTACGACAGTTGAGTTGAGCAAAAAGGGCAAATCAGAAGCGAAGAGAAATAAAAAGCACTGCGTTCTCTCGCATGGAATCACGCAAAACGCATTCCGCATGACGCATCCACTAACCGCTTCCTCATGCCTTCAGCTAAGATTCCATATGCACTGATACGGCATGCGGATGCGTTTGCGGGAATGAAATGCTGAGCATTAGCGCTGAACAGTAAAAAGGGAGGTGTCAGTTAAAATGTATAAAATAGGAACTAGCTAAATTTATGTTCGTCAACACATCAACCTCAGCCGGAGTAACGACATTTCAGCTTACTACACGCTCGGCAGCAACATAAAGACATCCACAGCAACCAACCGTGCGCCCTCACGCATCATCATCACCCACGGCAACCAACCGTACGCCCTCGTGCATCATCATCACATACGGCAACCAACCGTACGCCCTCACGCATCATCATCACCCACGGCAACCAATCATACGCCCTCACGCATCATCATCACCCACGGCAACAAACCGTACGCCCTCACGCATCATCATCACCCACGGCAACCAACCGTGCGCCCTCACGCATCATCATCACCCACGGCAACCAACCGTGCGCCCGCACGCATCATCATCACCCACAGCAACCAATCGTACGCCCTCACGCATCATCATCACCCACGGCAACCAATCGTACGCCCTCACGCATCACCATCACCCACGGCAACCAACCGTACGCCCTCACGCATCATCATCACCCACGGCAACCAATCGTACGCCCTCACGCATCATCATCACCCACGGCAACCAACCGTACGCCCTCACGCATCATCATCACCCACGGCAACCAATCGTACGCCCTCACGCATCATCATCACCCACGGCAACCAATCGTACGCCCTCACGCATCATCATCATCCACGGCAACCAACCTACCCTCGCGCATCATCATCACCCATGGCAATCATCATGATGACCCTCAGCAAACAACCGTACGCCCTCATGCATCATCATCCTCTTCACCAAAAGAAAATCCAAACTGTTTCTTCTGAAGATGGGGAAACAACTTCGAGGCACGAACGTGTATGTAAACGAACATCTTACCAGAAAACAAGCCAACTCGCGAAGACAGCCAGGACCAGGAACTGTAGTGTTCATAAAAAGCGTCCCTGCAGACACTGGTAGATTTCGCATCATTAGAACCGTGGAAGACGTCCGTGACTTTGAACTTTAAACAACTGAACTGTGCCCCACGCAAATGACTATGACCAGAGTTAGTGTATACCGAGCTACGTCAATCTACGATTTAACATGGAGGATTTGTAATTGACGTAGGGGGTAGCTATAACTTTCGTCAGCGCATCCGGTAGTTTGACTCCGCGTGCGGCAACTCACCAGTTACATTTCCGGATGAGAGGGCAATCGACATCAAGCGTTGTTGACAATGCATTTGCGTGTCATCCTTTCTGCTACACAAACGTAAACAGTTCTCGAATATGTTTTTATTACTAACCTCTTTAAACCTTGCAATGTAGTCTTCACAACTGACGCCGTTATTCAACTGGACATCCGTTGAATCAAGGCAAGAACACAAGCGAACAATTGAACACATCGCCATCGGTTACAGTGAGTGACAGTGGCACAGTGAGTGACAGTGTTGTTTTTGTCAGTTGACGTTCGTGAAGTAAAAAAAAATCGTAGCAACTAACGTAACTATGATGTGACACACTGTCACATCATAGCAGATGACGTAATATCATAGCAGATGACGTGCTAGCAGCGTGAATATGTTTAAAACAAGGTTGACACATATCTCAGGAGGGCGGGTTATAAGTAGATGAACATTGTTGGACTTTCGATAAGCCAATGGCTTCCTTGTCCACTTGCCATCTGGGTCTTTGGCTTGGATGGCAAATCTTGTAAATCTTGTTAAAACAAAGAACCGGACGATCGACACAAATCATAAGAGACGACGTAACAATACAAAGAACGGCCGACACAAGATATAATATAATTTATAAAATTCCGCTAAAATAATCAGGAGACAAGCTCGGAAGTGCAGGATAAGCAAGTTTAAACAGGTGGGTTTTTAGTTTACGGCGAAATGTTGTTATTTTTCCTACAGACTTAACACTAACAGGGACTGAGTTCCACAGAGTCGATGCAGCAAATAGTTCAGACATTTGTCTTAACATTGAGAACAAAAAGTAGATTAGAATTAGATGATCAAAGCTGCCTGGGTTGTCTTGCAGGACTGAGCAATGAATGTAAATATGCTGGTTGCTTGGATGAAAGTGTTTGATAGGTAATTGTACAGATCTTAAAAACAATGCGATATTGGACAGGGCCAATATTGGACAGGGCCAATAGTGGACAGGGGCCAATGTTGGACAGGGACCAATGTTGGACGGGGCCAATATTGGACAGGGCCAATATTGGACAGGGGCCAATAGTGGACAGGGACCAATGTTGGACAGGGGCCAATGTTGGACGGGGCCAATATTGGACAGGGCCAATATTGGACAGGGCCAATAGTGGACAGGGGCCAATGTTGGACAGGGACCAATGTTGGACGGGGCCAATATTGGACAGGGCCAATATTGGACAGGGGCCAATAGTGGACAGGGACCAATGTTGGACAGGGGCCAATGTTGGACGGGGCCAATATTGGACAGGGCCAATATTGGACAGGGCCAATAGTGGACAGGGGCCAATGTTGGACGGGGCCAATGTTGGACGGGGCCAATATTGGACGGGGCCAATATTGGACAGGGGCCAATATTGGACAGGGGCCAATGTTGGACAGGGGCCAGTGCAATGTTTTAACAAGTAGTGCTGAGTGAGAGAAACGAGGAGACCGGGTAACTACCCTTGCCAAATAATCCAAATAATCTTGCACACGTTGAAGTTTCCTTGGGAGCAATATTATGATAAAGGGAATTACAGTAATCAATTATGCTGCCAACAAGAGCATTTACAATAGTTACATGAAACAAACAAACAAAAAAGAAAAAGTGACTATGAGGTGTAGCCCAAGTAAGTCCAATGTAAATCGAGTTGCCAGTAAGAATCTGATTGTTATATGAAGCTAGATCTAAAAAACAAACAAACAAACAAACAAACAAACAAACAAACAAACAAACAAACAAACAAACAAACAACCAAGCAAACGTGTTGTGATGGTGCTTCATACGATTTATGATCGCGGACAAACAAATGTGTTGAGATGACATTTCGTATCTTTATTTGTGATCATCAAACATGCGAAATGTAATCTCAGCACATTTGTTTGTATGCGATCATCATATGTTTGTATGCGATCATCATTTGTTTGTATGCGATCATCATTTGTTTGTACGCGATCATCATTTGTTTGTATGCGATCATCATTTGTTTGTACGTGATCATCATTTGTTTGTATGCGATCATCATATGTTTGTACGCGATCATCATTTGTTTGTATGCGATCATCATTTGTTTGTATGCGATCATCATTTGTTTGTATGCGATCATCATTTGTTTGTATGCGATCATCATATGTTTGTATGCGATCATCATATGTTTGTACGCGATCATCATTTGTTTGTATGCGATCATCATTTGTTTGTATGCGATCATCATTTGTTTGTACGCGATCATTATTTGTTTGTATGCGATCATCATTTGTTTGTATGCGATCATCATTTGTTTGTACGCGATCATCATTTGTTTGTATGCGATCATCATTCACGTGAAGCTTCATCTTGCCACGAGTGTTGTTTTGTTTGCGATCACCAGAACCAAGATAACACCGGCCTGTGTACAGGGGTGTACATCAACACCGGCCTGTGTGCAGGGGTGTACATCAATACCGGCCTGTGTGCATGGGTGTACATCAATACCGGCCTGTGTGCAGGTGTGTACATCAATACCGGCCTATGTGCAGGGGTGTACATCAATACCGGCCTCTGTGCAGGGGTGTACATCAATACCGGCCTGTATGCAAGTGTGTACATCAATACCGGCCTGTGTACAGGGGTGTACATCAATACCGGCCTGTATGCAAGGGTGTACATCAATACCGGCCTGTGTACAGGGGTGTACATCAATACCGGCCTGTGTGCAGGGGTGTACATCAATACCGGCCTGTATGCAGGTGTGTACATCAATACCGGCCTGTGTACAGGGGTGTACATCAATACCGGCCTGTGTGCAGGGGTGTACATCAATACCGGCCTATGTGCAGGGGTGTACATCAATACCGGCCTCTGTGCAGGGGTGTACATCAATACCGGCCTATGTGCAGGGGTGTACATCAATACCGGCCTGTATGCAGGTGTGTACATCAATACCGGCCTGTGTACAGGGGTGTACACAAATACCGTCCTCTGTACAGGGGTGTACACCAACACCGGCCTCTGTGCAGGAGTTTACATCAACACCGGCCTCTGTGCAGGGGTGTACATCAACACCGGCCTCTGTGCAGGGGTGTACATCAACACCGGCCTGTGTACATGGGTGTACATCAACACCGGCCTGTGTACAGGGGTGTACACAAATACCGTCCTATGTGCAGGGGTGTACATCAATACCGGCCTGTGTGCAGGGGTGTACATCAATACCGGCCTATGTGCAGGGGTGTACATCAATACCGGCCTGTGTACAGGGGTGTACATCAATACCGGCCTGTGTGCTGGTGTGTACATCAATACCGGCCTCTGTGCAGGGGTGTACATCAATACCGGCCTGTGTACAGGGGTGTACATTAATACCGGCCTGTGTACAGGAATGTATATCAATACCGGTCTGTGTGCAGGGGTGGACACCAACACCGGCCTCTGTGTAGGGGTATACATCAACACCGGCCTGTGTGCAGGGGTATACATCAACACCGGCTTCTGTGTAGGGGTGTACATCAACACCGGTCTGTGTGCAGGGGTGGACATCAACATCGGCCTCTGTGTAGGGGTATACATCAACACCGGCCTCTGTGCAGGGGTGGACACCAACACCGGCCTCTGTGTAGGGGTATACATCAACACCGGCCTGTGTGCAGGGGTGTACATCAACACCGGCCTCTGTGCAGGGGTGTACATCAACACCGGCCTGTGTACAGGGGTGTACATCAATACCGTCCTCTGTACAGGGGTGTACACCAACACCGGCCTGTGTGCAGGGATGTACATCAACACCGGCCTCTGTGCAGGGGTGTACATCAACACCGGCCTCTGTGCAGGGGTGTACATCAACACCGGCCTGTGTACAGGGGTGTACATCAATACCGTCCTCTGTACAGGGGTGTACACCAACACCGGCCTGTGTGCAGGGATGTACATCAACACCGGCCTCTGTGCAGGGGTGTACATCAACACCGGCCTCTGTGCAGGGGTGTACATCAACACCGGCCTGTGTACAGGGGTGTACATCAATACCGTCCTCTGTACAGGGGTGTACACCAACACCGGCCTGTGTGCAGGGATGTACATCAACGCCGGCCTGTGTGCAGGGGTGTACATCAACACCGGCCTCTGTGCAGGGGTATACATCAACACCGGCCTGTGTACATGGGTGTACATCAACACCGGCCTGTGTACAGGGGTGTACACAAATACCGTCCTCTGTACAGGGGTGTACACCAACACCGCCCTCTGTGCAGGAGTTTACATCAACACCGGCCTCTGTGCAGGGGTGTACATCAACACCGGCCTCTGTGCAGGGGTGTACATCAACACCGGCCTGTGTACATGGGTGTACATCAACACCGGCCTGTGTACAGGGGTGTACACAAATACCGTCCTCTGTACAGGGGTGTACATCAACACCGGCCTCTGTGCAGGAGTTTACATAAACACCGGCCTCTGTGCAGGGGTGTACATCAACACCGGCCTCTGTGCAGGGGTGTACATCAACACCGGCCTGTGTACAGGGGTGTACATCAACACCGGTCACTGTGCAGGGGTGTACATCAATACCGTCCTCTGTACAGGGATGTACACCAACACCGGCCTGTGTACAGGGGTGTACATCAATACCGGCCTCTGTACAGGGGTGTACATCAACACCGGCCTCTGTGCAGGGGTGTACAACAACGCATACGTCATTGGCTTAATGTGTTTGATTTTGTCTGTATTTCTCCTGTGCACTGCCCCCTTCGGCCTCCCTCTTTACGAGATCCTACTAGACACACCACTGGCAGACGTGTGTTCCAACGGCAGCCTTGTATATTAGCCATGACCCAATCAAGTCAATCACTTCTTCACAGAGACAACCGTGCCTGGCGTCGAAATACCAACAGCGAATCGTCAAGTATACGTCATTCACCCATCATGCCCCGCGGCCGTCGGCAGTTCACGAGGAGGCACGTGCCATGAGCTTGGAGTGGTAGATAGGGGAGAGTTGCCGGGATTGGCCCAGTTCCTCAATCGGACCAGTGCTATATATTCCATATTACTGTATACCGTGACATCCTCTATCGATTATGTCATTAATCAGTGGCATTTCGGATGACACGGTTAGTTTCGACGAAATAGCGGTACTTTTTAAATATTTATCACCGAAAGTATGTTTTCTATGTCTCCGACATAATAATCAGGCCGTGATCAGTCATCAGTACAGCACCCTTGGTCATATTTACAGGCGAAAATGTGTGTCCACCAAGAGTATAGGAGCCCAACGTATGAGGCGATAATAAGAATTTTAATGTTGATGTCGTCTGCTTGTGATGACAATGCAATATTTTTAAAACGTGGACCAGTGACCCATATAAGGGTATGCCATCATTAGATATGTGTAATTATTCCAACACAGTTTATTGATTACAAAAAAGTAGTATTAGACAAAGGAGCAATTATAATAATGCAAATAAAGGAAGTTGCTAAGTGGTCCAATCGAGGGAACTTGTAACATAACACATTTGGTCACAGGCAAATTTACATTGTTTCGGACTAACAAAGACTGTTTTAGGGTTTACATAAATTTAGTGCCAATGGTCATATATAAACGGAAGAGGATGAAAATAGAGTTGACAAATGTTGGAGCTCCGGGGGCAAAGGCTGGATGTCCAATGAGGGGTTTGTTACTTGGCTTTGACATTTCGTCGATTTTGTTAAACCAACTGTTGTGCTCATACTCGATAGCCACGTGACCCACACAAACAATTTGGTTGCAACTGATATGGCTCGGGAAGCTGGAGTGGTCATATGGTCTCACTTCCGCCACACATGACTCACCGATTCCAGACTTCGGAAGGGGCCTTTTTCTGAACGTTTGGAAATGATGCGTTGATGATGTAGATGAGAGGATGTGGATGAGAGAACATGTAGGCAGACCAGTGACAATGTGGCAAGTCGCCGAAATTCTTAATGTGGCGCACAGAAAAGCGGCATCCGTCCAGAATGCTGTAGTGGCTTCAGGAAGGCAGGTCTGTGGTCATTGACCATATACGTATTCCAAGACTCCGACTTCGCAGCTGCTATGGTAACTAATGTAATCACGGAAGCTGTATAAGAGCACAACCCTATGCTACCTCTGACACCAGTTGTTGCAGCTCCAGCACTGACAGATGTTTCCATGGAATCTGTACCAGAGTTATGCCCACCGAAAAAAGAAACTAGCTAAACAAAGCAAAGTCGGACCGGAGATAGCTACGCCTACTCGGCCTACACCCACCCAAGAGCCCAGTACTTCTAAGACCACTGTAACTAAATCGAGAGCACACAACAGTTCTGATCCACCCAAACCTAGTCGGTTGCAGCTCATCAAGGACATCGAAGGCTGCAGAACTGGTCAATGGTGCACCATTTTGTACAATGATAAAATCTACCCACGCATAATGCGAAGTGTCGTGGATGTGACGAAAGAAACTTTGGCGGTGCAGTGCGTGTAAATTGTGGGATAGAACAGGTTCCGGTGGCCTCTGAAGGATGACACAGCAGTATACGAATTGCAGTTGACACTATGCACGTATATTGCAACGATTAATGGATGTGATGAAATAGTCTACGGTGCCAGTGCATGCAATTACGAGGCAGAACATGTTGTGATTGGTTCTAAAGGATATCGATCATTTCCGCTGCCTATTCCGGAGCCTTTGACAGAACACTATCAATATCAGGCCCAGTTAACGTTTCATATGACTATTGATTAATTTTATGTTTCTAACGAACACTGAATCTGAATATCCCACTGCAGTTGTTGTATGTGGGTGCATCACTGACACCGATCACGGCTATTAATGTGACGTTTGGGATGTGCGCAGCGCATTTGGATGAATATAATATAAAATAAAATACTTTATAAAACATAGTTAAAAGAATAACAACACGGAGAAAGTTGCTAGCTGTTTAATGCAACCCTCTGCCTCGCAACTGCAGACGAAAAGCCGTTGGGTGTGAGCAGGTTGATGATGTCATCTGTGAGGGTGTTCCATTCGATGACGGTCTTTACAAAGAATGAGCCTCTATATTGGTCAGTCTTGGTTTACAAAGAATGAGCCTCTATATTGGTCAGTTTTGGTTTACAAAGAATGAGCCTCTATATTGGTCAGTCTTGGTTTACAAAGAATGAGCCTCTATATTGGTCAGTCTTGGTTTACAGAGAATGAGCCTCTATATTGGTCAGTCTTTGTATTTTAAAGCAGCGGCTGTTGTTTTTTGCTTGACTTTGTTGTGAGTTTCGTACCCCTCGTAGGTGGTGGCCGGGTCGGATCCTCTTAGGTGGTGGCCGGGTCGGATCCTCGTAGGTGGTGGCCGGGTCGGATCCTCTTAGGTGGTGGCCGGGTCGGATCCTCGTAGGTGGTGGCCGGGTCGTATCCTCGTAGGTGGTGGCCGGGTCGGATCCTCATAGGTGGTGGCCGGGTCGGATCCTACGTCTGTTTATGTCGGCTGCTGTGAGGAAGGCGTCAGCAGGTAGGGCTGGGACCAGGCCTTTTGTTATCTTGTACAGCATTGTCAGCCTGCGCCGTTCTTCCAAGGGTGGGAGGTGGAGGAAGTTAAGCATCCTGCCAATGCATCCAGGTTCCTGAGATATGTAGTCTCTATTGGCGCAGCCTGACGTTGAATGCGTTCAAGCTTTTCCGTATCTTGTTTGAGGTAGGGTTCCCACACTACCGCCCCATATTCCAGGGTGGATCTAACGAGAACGATGTACGCAAGGCGTCGACACTCCTGAGGGCAGTTCCGGAGATTCCGGCGTAGGAAGCCGAGCGTTGATCCAGCTTTCTTGCCCAGGCCGGTGATGTGTGTTGACCACTTCAGGTCGGCAAGGATCTCAATGCCGATGTAAGAGTTTTGCTCTACATGTTTGAGAATGGTGCCCCCAAGTCTTTAGTAGAAGTGTGATCTGGGTTTGGTGGAGAGGACGTAGCACTTCTGCGCATTGAAGCGCATCCCCCACCGGGCTGCCCATTCCTAGAGGTTCTTGAGGTCGGACTGCAGGGTGAGGTGATCTAGAAAGGAGCGGACCTCCCGATAGAGCAGACAGTCATCCGCGGAGAGTCGTACTGTGGACTTCACGGTGTCCGGCAGATCTTTTTACTCACGTATTAATTCAAAGTTTGGTCTACATAATTTGTTTGTTTGTCCAGTCGAAGAAGACATGGGACGTTGTGTAGGGTGGATGGAAATACACATATTATGAACACTAGTATTTATTAGTATATTGTATTTAACTAATAATAATTTGTTTGTTTGTCCAGTCGAAGAAGATATGGGACATTGTGTAGGGTGGATGGAACTACAAAGATTATGAACACTGGTATTTATTAGTATATTGTATTTAACTAATAATAATTTGTTTGTTTGTCCAGTCGAAGAAGACATGGGACGTTGTGTAGGGTGGATGGAACTATAAAGATTATGAACACTGGTATTTATTAGTATATTGTATTTAACTAATAATAATTTGTTTGTTTGTCCAGTCAAAGAAGACATGTGACATTGTGTAGGGTGGATGGAACTATAAAGATTATGAACACTGGTATTTATTAGTATATTGTATTTAACTAATAATAATTTGTTTGTTTGTCCAATCGAAGAAGACATGGGACATTGTGTAGGGTGGATGGAACTATAAAGATTATGAACACTGGTATTTATTAGTATATTGTATTTAACTAATAATAATTTGTTTGTTTGTCCAATCGAAGAAGACATGGGACATTGTGTAGGGTGGATGGAACTATAAAGATTATGAACACTGGTATTTATTAGTATATTGTATTTAACTAATAATAATTTGTTTGTTTGTCCAATCGAAGAAGACATGGGACATTGTGTAGGGTGGATGGAACTATAAAGATTATGAACACTGGTATTTATTAGTATATTGTATTTAACTAATAATAATTTGTTTGTTTGTCCAATCGAAGAAGACATGGGACATTGTGTAGGGTGGATGGAACTATAAAGATTATGAACACTGGTATTTATTAGTATATTGTATTTAACTAATCATAATTTGTTTGTTTTTCCAGTCGAAGAAGACATGGGACATTGTGTAGGGTGGATGGAACTATAAAGATTATGAACACTGGTATTTATTAGTATATTGTATTTAACTAATCATAATTTGTTTGTTTTTCCAGTCGAAGAAGACATGGGACATTGTGTAGGGTGGATGGAACTACAAAGATTAGAAACACTGGTATTTATTAGTATATTGTATTTAACCAATGATAACTATTATTGTTATAACGAACACTATATGCTACTTATGTATCAATTCATAATTATGCTTAGTCCTACATATAATAATTTTACTTTTGGTCCAATAGAAGACATTTGGTGGTCCAATCGAGGAAACCGTGGCCATGATTGGACCGTTTTGTAATTTTTTAAATACATTTTTTTTAAATTCGTCAATGATTTTCTTGTGATTAATAGCTTGTTGTTGAAAATAAAATATAAACTCTATGTTAGTATATTGTTTACATCAATTCCATTTGTGTTCGCGTCTATATTCAAGTTTATCGTTAGGGGTCCCAATCCCGGCAACTCTCCCCTACGTCTACCATTATCTGCGAAAGGCGAGACAACGAAAACATGGCAGTGACACGTAATAGAAGACTTGAGTTAGACACAAACTACATAGTCGACTTTGTCCACAGTATCGGCCAGTGAGGAAGGAACGCACAACACTAATGTAGTTGTTGGAGTCTTGTATGTTTTCGCAGCCACGTGTCAGCAATCTCATTATGCTTGTTCAGCATATCTAGTTGTTGCAGTTTCGTGGGTTTAAGTCCTGGTGCTGTCAGTTCCTGATTGACAATGGATTGACAAGTAATACACTCGTACCAGGATTAGCCACCTCACAAGTGGTACACTGGTATCAGGATTAACCATGGTAGAAGTGGTGGTCTCGTACCAGGATTAACCATGGTAGAAGTGGTGGTCTCGTACCAGGATTAACCATGGTACAAGTGGTGCATTAGTACCACGATTAACCATGGTGGAAGTGATGCACTAGTACCAGGATTAACCTTGGTACAAGTGATACAATAGTACAAGGATTAACCATGGTACAAGTGATACGATAGTACCAGGATTAACCATGGTACAAGGGGTACACTCGTACCAGGATTAACCATGGTACAAGTGATACACTAGTATCAGGATTAACCATGGTAGAAGTGGTGGTCTCGTACCAGGATTAACCATGGTACAAGTGGTACACTAATACCAGGATTAACCATGGTCTCGTACCAGGATTAACCATGGTAGAAGTGGTAGTCTCGTACCAGGATTAACCATGATAGAAGTGGTGGTCTCGTACCAGGATTAACCTTGGTAGAAGTGGTGGTCTCGTACCAGGATTAACCATGGTACAAGTGGTGGTCTCATACCAGGATTAACCATGGTACATGTGATACACTCGTACCAGGATTAACTATGGTGCAAGTGGTACACTCGTACCAGGATTAACCATGGTACAACCGGTACATTTTAACAAGGAGTAACCATGATGCAAGTCGTACACTCGTACCAGGATTAACTATGGTGCAAGTCGTACACTCGTACCAGGATTAACTATGGTGCAAGTCGTACACTCGTACCAGGATTAACCATGGTGCAAATTGTACATTAGTACCAGGATTAAACATGGTGGAAATGATACATTAGTACCAGGATTAACCATGGTACAAGTGGTACACTCGTACCACTCTGTTCAAATGTTGTGCTATAGTCTTGAATGTGACACGGCCTCAACTTGTCGTAGGACGACTAGGCTGAACATGACGTAAGAAAATACGGACGTGAAGTTTGTGACAGAGCTAAGAGAAATGAACATTTGCATTGGTTAAACCTCAACATCCCGAATATGGAACTGCCGATCTCACTACCGCATCCAGAACATCCACACATTCCTTCAACGAGAATAACGAATATCCATAAAAATGGTTGCAAAGCTACTGCGATGTTAGATAATGTCAACATACATATGAAAGTAAAGCTAAGGCCCGTTCACGCGTGCGATTAGTTGTCCGATTGGTTGGGCGACAAAGTGTCATTTAATGCGAATGTATTCGATTAACTTCATTGTGGACACATTTAGCATTAACATTTACCATTAACATTAACATTAACATTTACCATTAACATTTACCATTAACATTTAACATTAGCATTAACATTTAACATTTAACATTAACAATAACAATTAACACAATAACATTAATACTGGTAGTCAAGTTACTGAGCTAATAATAAAATCAGACATTAGAAACTAGGCAGCAAGCCAGTCTGCTTGAAGCATAGACTTTAAAAACCAATTTTAGTTAAATGTTGTTTAAACATCTCTATTCGTCTATAACGGAATAATATACTTTGCAAAAGTTCTGTTTACTGTTGTCCTAACTTGATAATATTGATAATAATAATGTATTTAACCTAATAGATATTGATGACATTTGACTCACTCACTCACTCACTCACTCACTCACTCACTCACTCACTCACTCACTCACTCACTCACTCATCCACCCACCCACCCACCCACCCACACGCCCACCTACTCACTCACTCACTCACTCACTCACTCACTCACTCACTCACTCACTCAATCTCTCATTATCTATCTCTCTTTTTTTTTCTCTCCCTCCCTCCCTCCTTTCCCCTTCTCTTCTCTCTCTTTCCCTGTCTCTGTCTGCTGTCTGTCTTTATCTCCCTCTTTCGCCTTTCCCCCTCTCTCTCCACTCTCTCCCTGTCTATATATATATATATATATATATATATATATATATATATATATATATATATATATATATATATATATATATATATATATATATATATATATATATATATATATATATATATATATATATATATATATATATATATATATATATATATATATATATATATATATATATATATATATATATATATATATATATATATATATATATATATATATATATATATATATATATATATATATATATATATATATGTCTCTCCCTCTCTTTCTCTCTCTCTCTCTTTCTCTCTCTCTCTCTCTCTCTCTCTGAAAGGCCTCTAACCAGTCGGTTATCAAAGTGATGCTCTGTTTATTCAGTCAATTGACAAATTTGTTTCCGGTTACGATGATTCAGCCTCGACAAGACCGACGCCTACGACTGCCGCACTGTCACTGGTCGAGTAGGATTGATCGCGTCCACGGGGAATTCAATGACGTCACGGATGTTAGACGTGCGACTGATCAGGTGGTCTGGGACTTAAGTAATTATTCAATGCTATTGAGTAGCGTCCTGGAATAACAATACTATTTGAAGACATCTAGCCTATACAAATATGGATGGTTGTTGAAATTTAGGTATTTAGATGGGCTTTGAATTTGGGTGCAAGGATATTTGTTCAAAGGGCGTACGATAACCGGATATATTCGTTCTTATAATGTCTACTCTAAAGGCTTGTAATCAAATGTATTCGCAGCATGATGACTCAAACACCAGTTGTTCACGTGATATTTGATCGTTCTCACAGAATATGATCTAAAGTCTGTTTGCTCTCGGGTTTTCACAAAGGGAGAAGTGTCTACATCGTGACTGATCGTGGATCACTAATACACAATAAGCTGTCTAATGACACGGGTGACTATTTTAATCACATTAATGTAACAAATGTCGAAGCAACAATAGGAGTATGTTACTGGAATATTTATTTAACTGGACTGACCATAACGGCACAATTTATGTTCCAATTATCACTGGCAGTACAAACAAATACAATTTAGTAATTAGTAATCAAAGATTTCGGTGGAGGTCCACGCAAAGTGGCTCAAAACTAGGGGCGGGCCGTACTTAAATTAAGCTCAACATATGAATGTAAGAAATGTCCACAAATGAGAAACAACACCAAGGTAATAAACAACATCAAGGTAATCAACATGAATATGTTCATAATGAATCAAAACCTAATTGAAATGGTACAAATGAAATAAAGAAACTAACTCTAGATCAGGTTGTCAATACCCTCAAACCAAATAACAAATCAAAACAAAAAAACCTTACTTTAAACGTTCACTTCGAGACCGTACCACAGACATCAGTGTTAATAAATTCGTCACAAGCAGAAAGGCGTATTTCACACTTATAATACATTGTTCCGAAGACAAAAAAATAGCCACATAAGCATGTCTTATGACGCGCAAAGTCAACAATACCCTTCGCGTCATTCTGTTGGGTTGAGTAGGACGATAACTGATGTGGCCGTCGGTCGCATGATCTCACCGCCAGCTGAATACGCAGGCGGTACGGGTCTCGTTCGACCGCAGTGATGTCGAGCTTGTTGTTGGCTGGACGATAGTAGGCCGGATCTCAATAGATGGTGGACGACGACTGACGCGGACGCTCTGATGTCGCACACGGGGAAGACAGCTGAACGGTCAGCTGGACGCAAAGGTTTCGCGCGCGCGTGGAAGGCAGCTGAACAGTCGGCTGAACGCTTTGTAAGTCGGCCGTCAACATGGCTCATTCGGACGCAGTGTTGTCGAACATGGAGAGATAGCTGAACAGTCGCAACCAGTCAGTAGGCAGCAGAAAACGAGATGCGGCCGATGCAGACGGTCAACGCATACAGTCAAACATTGCGCAGTAGTTACTTGCGTGGCATTGTGTTGTCTGAGCTTTCACTCGTCGTTGTCAATGCGAGCAAATTTGTAGAGGGTTTTGTGACGTCGCGATAAAACGCGCACTCTTCATACCGGGCCTTGCCGGACATCATCGTTGGAACTCTAATGCCGCATTTATGTGTTCTGGCCCCTCTCTTGAATACACTTTACTTCGCCTCTTATACCTATCGCTTGGTAACTTTCCCACCACATCATAAGGCCGGCGCTAGCCAATCAACATTAATAAACATCTGCGGACGGTCCCATTACGTTAATACCCCGTTTACTATAATGTGCCACGCCAAAAGCTAAAACATTATAAGTACAATTATTGCATAACCTGTTCATGCCCCACGCCTAATAATAGACTTCCGATGTGGGCTCCCACACCACACTTGGATATCATTACATAAATTGTTTATGCCATCCGTGTATATACACTCTAACATTTACCTCACCATATGCAGGAAAATAGCTTATATAATAGCAATTCGCAGAAATGCGACATATATATATATATGTATGTATGTATATATGTATGTATGTATGTATGTATGTATGTATGTATGTATGTATGTATGTATGTATGTATGTATATATATATATATATATATATACAAATATATATGTATGTATGTATGTATGTATGTATGTATATATATATATATACATATATATATATATATATATATATATATATATATATATATATATATATACATACATACATACATACATACATACATACATATATATTTGTATATACGTATGTTTATATATATATATATATATATATATATACATACATACATTTGACCAATAGCATGTATAATTATTATATATTTTGTTTTATATGTGTTCAAACAAAATGTACATGCTTAGTTTTAGCAAATGCTTATTTTTTCCTGTACTTTAATTCAATTACCATAATTGCAAAGAAATAAAAAAAGACAGGTAAGCAAAAGTTAAATAAAAAGTTCAATAAATGATTTAAATGAATTCATTATGTCAAGAAGTTAAATAAATACATAAAATAAAATAGATAAATAATAAATAAAAAGACAAAATAAACAACTACAATTAAGTTGACACATTAGATAAACATTTAAGTTAATCAGATAAGTTAAATAAACAAATTAAATAAATAATAAGTTAAATAAGTAAAATGTTCGAGTGATTAAAATGTCAACAGAGTTTTCGGAAGGCTTCGCGAAAGAGATGTGTTTTAGAAGTGACTTGAATACCGCAACGGAGTTGGCTTGCCTAATTGCGGGAGGCAGGGCGTTCCACAGTGTCGGCCCTGCCACAGAAAAGGCCCGACGACCGTACCGCTCGAGATGGTACCGCGGTATAGTCAATAGATGTTGATCGGCGGATCTCAGTGTTCGGGTGGGTGTGTATGGAATCACTAGCGACGACAGATACACAGGGCATAGATGATGCACAGCGCGAAACACAAGTAAAAGAAGTTTGCTGATGAACAGATTCGCTGATGAACAGGCAACCAATGTAAACTGAATAAAACTGGTGTTATGTGATCTCGTCTGCGGGTTCCAGTAATAAGCCGTGCCGCGGAGTTTTGAACCATCTGCAGTTTCCGCAGCTGCGTCTCGGGCAGTCCATAAAACATAGCGTTGCCGAAGTCCAAGCGCGACATGACTAAAGCATGAATGATTGTTTTGCAAGCAATGGTGGAAAGGCATTTTCTGATAGTTGCAATGCCGCGAATGTGACAGTATGCCACCTGGCAGACACGGCGTATATGCGCCGCCATTGTCATTGTGTCATCAAACACAAAACCTATGTCGCGGATTGTGGGACACCATCCATGACTTTACATCGGCGGTACATCGCGATATGCGGTCAATGGCAGTTGTAGCATGCGCTGGCTGATCACGCAGAAATTCAACATACATACAGGGTATCGTCAGCATACATGTGGTAACAGAGTTGGTGGTGTTCAAAGACATGGTTGAGTCCCAGACAATAGATTGTAAAAAACAAGGGTCCCAGCACGCTACCCTGCGGAATACCAGAGCACAAACCAACACTTCGTGAGGTGACGTTATCAACTTTAAAAGCTTGCGTTCGCTGCGAAAGGTACGACTGTATCCAGCGGTGTGCGGCGTCACGTAGGCCAATTTCGACTAGAAGCAGACGGTGATCGACAGTATCGAAGGCAGCACTGAGATCGAGCAACACCAATATCACGGTATTCCGATTGTCGAGCGAATGTAGAATGTCGTCCTGTATACGAACGAGGGCTGTTTCACAGCTGTGAGCAGGACGATACGCACTCTGAAAAACATCGAAGAGATCATTCGAGTCCATGTACTGCCGGATTTGCGATGCTACATCTTTCTCGAGGAGTTTTGATATGAAACTCAGGTTGGATATCGGTCGGTAGTTGGATAGTATTTCAGGGTCGAGATCACTCATCTTTAACAATGGTGTCACGACGGCGTGTTTCATAACAGCTGGCATTGTTGAGGACTCGATCGACAGGTTCACAATACGTGTTAACACCGGTGCGAGCGTAGCAATGTTCGATTTAAGCAGGAGGGTTGCCAGTTGTCAGTTGAAAGTTTGCTAGTACCCTTCATTACCAGATTACAGATGTCATTGCATGTAGCTAATTCGAAGTCACAAAGAGGATCCACAACACGACAGTCATTATCATCTGCGAACACCGACAGCTGGCGCTGCGTACTTATAGTCGCCAGATGTACACGGATATCAGTGATCTTGTCAGTGAAGTGAGTGACGAAACAATCAGCCAATGAGCCTGGACCATCATCACACTTCGGAAGCAAAGTTTTACTGGAGCGACCCATCAGGTCGTTTGTGATGCGGTACGTTTCTTTGTTATTCCGGGCTGATGATTAAGTCTCGGCACAGTAATACGCAGATTTGGCCAAAGCGATGCTTTGCTTGAAAGCGTCACGCAAATCCGTGTAAATTTCACGATGAACAGTAAAAAAAAAAAAAAAAATATATATATATATATATATATATATATGTATATAATTATGTATATATATGTATATATATATATATGTATATATATATATATATATATATATATATATATATATATATATATATGTATATACATATATGTATATATATATATATATATATATATATATATATATATATGTATATATATATATATATATATATATATATATATATATATATATATATATATATATATATATATATATATATATATATATATATATGTATATATATATATATATATATATATATATATATATGTATATATATATATGTATATATATATATATATATATATATATATATCTATATATATATATATGTATATATATATATATATATATATATGTATATATATATATATATATATATATATATATATATATATATATATATATATATACATACAGTGTTTTTTGAGGTTCAGCTCATATAGGTAGTGCGAAGTTTCATGCGGGCACATTTGTCAACGACTAGTTTACCTTAACATGGTCACCAATTGTGCTTTATGTCGCGCATAGCTTGCAGCAAAATTACTATATCGCAATAAGCGTTACATCTGTGAATGGAATAGGCTGTTAAAATTGGTGTGGTACAATTATTTGATTTTCAAATCATGAAGCGAACCTTAAGGAATATTGTCCAAAAACAAATGTCAACTTCACCATGCTATACACAATTCCAGTGTCATTAGTATTAACCCAGATAAGCAAATGTAGTAATGTTTATTAGTTTTGTTCCGATAAGACAATTATCAAATTCTGATGGTTACTTTTCACTATTATGCACATTTTTGCCAACATGCATAAAACATGAAAATCGTAATTTTGTGTTTTGTGAGTTGTGCATGACATATTTTTTTTTATTCAAAATTACATCAAACCAAAACCCAAAAGATTGCAAAATATTTCACGCTGTGTGCTTAGCAGTATGATCATATTACAAAATATAATTGAAATGAACAAGGACATTTTCAAATTGATGACAGGCAGTGAACATGACGATCAACAACAGGGCGGGACACAAACATTACTATGCCAAGATGGGGACGACACGTGATTGCATTTACGTATCGCGTTCTGTTGGAGATTTGAACCTGATCGGGTTATAAATATAGATGGCGTCATCGAAAAGCAACGTCCGGCAGCCTGGCTGGCTGCTACACACAGACGTTTTTGACTGCTGCGCCCGGGGAAGTTTTAAAACTTTGTATGATTATTTTTAGTCTAGATGAAATTTTTCTTTTCTAAGTTTAAATTTAATAGTAATATATATTCAAGTTGAAGATAAAAAAATCTCATACGGGTCTTTCATAAGGCCACAAATTAGTAATTACATTTTCTTTTTGAACCTTAACAATAAATGGCAATTTTCCGTAGCAAATAGTATTAAAGGCTAGAAGAATGGAAAAAACACCAGGAAGCGACAAACTCTGCCCCGAAATGTTGAAAGCAGATGAACAAGAGACACCCAGAATCCTATGCCAGATCTTCCAGAAGATTTGGGATGAAGAAGACACACCAGATGATTGGAAGACAGGCACAATTATCAAGCTACCAAAGAAGGGCGACTCGGGGAACTGTAACAACTGGCGGGGCATAACCTTGTTATCAATGACATGCAAGATTTTCAGTCGCATAATTCTGAAGAGAATATCAGCAGCTACTGATACAATCCTCCGCCAGGAACTAACCGGGTTCAGAAGAGGCAAATCATGCATCGACCACGGAATGGAACAGTACGACTTACGTTGCCTTCATTGACTTTGAAAACACCTTTGACAGCCTTCACAGAGAATCTATGTGGAACATACTACAGAAGATCCCACAGAAGATGGTAAATGTGATCAAGATACCTTACATAGACGTCCATTGTCAAGTCGCCTGTAACAGTCACATGACAGACAGCTTTCGCATAAAATCCGGATTAAACAGGGATACATTCTCTCACCATTTCTTTTCACCCTTGCTTGACTGGTTGATGACAGAAATCAAGTTGGAAAGGGGGCATCAGATGGACACTTACCTCGATCTTGGAAGACCCGGACTATGCACGTGACATTGGACTGCTGTCTAGCGGGCACAAGATGACATTGGACTGCTGTCTAGCAGGCACTAGATGACATTGGACTGCTGTCTAGCGGGCACAAGATGACATTGGACAACTGTCTAGCGGGCACAAGATGACATTGGACTGCTGTCTAGCGGGCACAAGATGACATTGGACTGCTGTATAGCGGGCACAAGATGACATTGGACTGCTGTCTAGAGGGCACAAGATGACATTGGACTGCTGTCTAGCGGGCACAAGATGAATTTGGACTGCTGTCTAGCAGGCAGAATATGACATTGGACTGCTGTCTAGCGGGCACAAGATGACATTGGACTGCTGTCTAGCAGGCACTAGATGACATAGGACTGCGCGGGCACAAGATGACATTGGACTGCTATCTAACAGGCACAAGATGACATTGGACTGCTGTCTAGCGGGCACAAGATGACATTGGACTGCTGTCTAGCAGGCACAAGATGACATTGGACTGCTGTCTAGCGGGCACAAGATGACATTGGACTGCTGTCTAGCGGGCACAAGATGACATTGGACTGCTGTCTAGCAGGCACTAGATGACATTGGACTGCTGTCTAGCGGGCACAAGATGACATTGGACTGCTGTCTAGCAGGCACTAGATGACATTGGACTGCTGTCTAGCGGGCACAAGATGACATTGGACTGCTGTCTAGCAGGCACTAGATGACATTGGACTGTTGTCTAGCAGGCACTAGATGACATTGGACTGCGGTCTAACGGGCACAAGATGACATTGGACTGCTGTCTAGCAGGCACTAGATGATATTGGACTGCTGTCTAGCGGGCACAAGATGACATTGGACTGCGCGGGCACAATATGACATTGGACTGCTGTCTAGCGGGCACAAGATGACATTGGACTGCTGTCTAGCAGGCACTAGATGACATTAGACTGCTGTCTAGCGGGCACAAGATGACATTGAACTGCTGTCTAGCAGGCACAAGATGACATTGGACTGCTGTCTAGCAGGCACTATATGACATTGGACTGCTGTCTAGCGGGCACAAGATGACATTGGACTGCTGTCTAGCAGGCACTAGATGACATTGGACTGCTGTCTAGCGGGCACAAGATGGCATTGGACTGCTGTCTAGCAGGCACAAGATGACATTGGACTGCTGTCTAGTAGGCACAAGATGACATTGGACTGCTGTCTAGCGGGCACAAGATGACATTGGACTGCTGTCTAACAGGCACAAGATGACATTGGACTGCTGTCTAGCAGGCACTAGATGACATTGGACTGCTGTCTAGCGGGCACAAGATGGCATTGGACTGCTGTCTAGCAGGCACAAGATGATATTGGACTGCTGTCTAGCGGGCACAAGATGACATTGGACTGCGCGGGCACAATATGACATTGGACTGCTGTCTAGCGGGCACAAGATGACATTGGACTGCTGTCTAGCAGGCACAAGATGACATTGGACTGCTGTCTAGCAGGCACAAGATGACATTGGACTGCTGTCTAGCGGGCACAAGATGACATTGGACTGCTGTCTAGCGGGCACAAGATGACATTGGACTGCTGTCTAGCAGGCACTAGATGACATTGGACTGCTGTCTAGCGGGCACAAGATGACATTGAACTGCTGTCTAGCAGGCACAAGATGACATTGGACTGCTGTCTAGCAGGCACTAGATGACATTGGACTGCTGTCTAGCGGGCACAAGATGGCATTGGACTGCTGTCTAGCAGGCACAAGATGACATTGGACTGCTGTCTAGTAGGCACAAGATGACATTGGACTGCTGTCTAGCGGGCACAAGATGACATTGGACTGCTGTCTAACAGGCACAAGATGACATTGGACTGCTGTCTAGCAGGCACTAGATGACATTGGACTGCTGTCTAGCGGGCACAAGATGGCATTGGACTGCTGTCTAGCAGGCACAAGATGACATTGGACTGCTGTCTAGTAGGCACAAGATGACATTGGACTGCTGTCTAGCGGGCACAAGATGACATTGGACTGCTGTCTAACAGGCACAAGATGACATTGGACTGCTGTCTAGCAGGCACTAGATGACATTGGACTGCTGTCTAACAGGCACAAGATGACATTGGACTGCTGTCTAGCGGGCACAAGATGACATTGGACTGCTGTCTAGCAGGCACAAGATGACATTGGACTGCTGTCTAGCGGGCACAAGATGACATTGGACTGCTTTCGAGCATGCACAAGATGACATTGGACTGCTGTCTAGCAGGCACAAGATGACATTGGACTGCTGTCTAGCAGGCACTAGATGACATTGGACTGCTGTCTAGCAGGCACAAGGACATGCAAGAAAAGGTGGACAAACTCACAACAACAGCACCGCAGATTGGGTTAAAACTCAACACAGCAAAATGCAAACTGATGAGGAACAACTACAAGACAGACAACCCCCATCACCGTAAACAACTTAAACAACAAGACAGACAACCCCCATTACCGTAAACAACATAAACAACAAGACAGACAACCCCCATTACCGTAAACAACATAAACAACAAGACAGACAACCCCCATTACCGTAAACAACATAAACAACAAGACAGACAACCCCCTTTACCGTAAACTACATAAACAACAAGACAGACAACCCCCATTACCGTAAACAACATAAACAACAAGACAGACAACCCCCTTTACCGTAAACAACATAAACAACAAGACAGACAACCCCCATTACCGTAAACAACATAAACAACAAGACAGACAACCCCCATTACCGTAAACAACATAAACAACAAGACAGATAACCCCCATTACTGTAAACAACAGTGATGCTTTGGAAGACGTTCAGGACTTTGCATACCTGGGAAGCAAAATCACAACAGATGGGGGCTCTTCAAAAGATGCAATAACTAGAATCAGAAAGGCAAGCCAGACCTTCGCTATGCTGAAGTCCATCTTGAAATCCAAGCAACTGAGATGGGAAACAAAACTGAGACTGTACAACAGTAATGTTCTCAGTGTACTTCTCTACGGCTCCGAGTGTTGGATACTGACAGTCAAGCTAGCACACAAGCTTGAGACCTTCCAAAACAGGTGTCTACGGAAGATCCTAGGAGTATTTTGGCCCAACACTATCACTAATGAGCTGCTCCGCCAAACAGACACAACATCCCTGACCACACAGGTCAAGATGAGAAGATGGAGATGGCTTGGACATGTGTGCCGAATGTCATCTGGCACACTGCCTAGGACAGTCTTATGCTGGACAGCAGATGGTAAAAGGCGACGAAAGAAACATGGAGACGAACAATGGAGGAGGAGATGAAAGAATGCGGCCTCACATGGAACACCATGCGAAGGACTCTATTAGTGATGCCTTATGTGCCACCGGGCACGAACTGGACTAAGTAAGTAAGTTTCCGTAGCAGAATAAGTGACTTTCTTCTCGTAACTGTTTTCCAGATTCGACCTTTCCGATTACGGCATGGCATTTCCGTCGTTCGCTTGGCGCGCTCAGTTGGGAATGAAGGGGGGACTCGAACCCGTCTGTTATGGTTCAGTGCCGCTTTGCCCACTCTATCGCCAGGTCTTGCCCACCCGGGATCTGACTGCGTCATGGAGTCCTCAAGGGAGCATCAACGCCGTAATATGGGACGCTTTTTTGCTCGTGATGTCGTGGCTAATTCACCCGGGAAGAGTTGCCGGAGGATGCGTTTGTTCAGCACCAGCAGAACGTGGCCAGCCCACGTGACGTGGTTCCTCCCCTGGCAACGTCACATAAAATTATATCGCACACAAAATGCATCTCAAAATGTAACTGTTGAGTTTCAAAATAAAGCATCATGTTCATAATACATTGCATATAATATTATGTTAAAGAAATACAATGACCTTTTTGGTAGGCTCTGCGACATGTACCCCACGCAACACGCTATCAATCTGTAATCTCACCGACATATTGTCAGCCGACTTCTACTGATTAGTTCGCGTGCACTTTGTCAACACTTGTAATACGACTAACTGTGAAACATCGACTCAAAGGCGAGACTAGATCACTCAACGAGTAGGATTGCATCTTGACACGATCGCCAAACCCATCATCTACCTTTTGTTGGCGACTATAAATAATGCATATGAGCATTACATTATTTCACCGGGATGAAAATGAAGTGTTTCTCTCGTCTACGCGTGTCTGTTGTGGTGATCAATAAAAGAACAGCGTCGAGCGCGTGCGAAAGGGCAAATTAAGATCACGTGAGCATGAATTGTTTATTTAAGCCTAGTAATACATTGACGTCAGACATGGGTTCTGGTACAGACTGCGCATAATTATTTAATCATAATATATTATTATTACTACCGGATGACATATATGCGTCTGGTCGGCTCGTTTGGCCCAAATACGCTCGCAGCCAACAAGTTCGGCCCCAATATTCGCCAGCTTCTGACTCCAGGAGTCAGAAGCTCGGACGGTAACAGGGACCTACGTACCAAATTATATTTTCTTGTGATCCATTAAAAGATATATGAGTGTTCAGACTGTATACTTTTTTGTGTTCTTTCAGCATTCTTCTTTGTTTCGAAGTTTGTGTCTGCGAATTCATTCATCTTGCATACTGCCCGACCGGCGCGCCAAGAATCACGTCGGCTGATACTGCCCGACCGGCGCGCCAAGAATCACGTCGGCTGATACTGCCCGACCGACGCGCCAAGGATCACGTCGGCTGATACTGCCCGACCGGCGTGCCAAGAATCACGTCGGCTGATACTGTCCAACCGGCGCGCCAAGGATCACGTCGGCTGATACTGCCCGACCGGCGCGCCAAGAGGATCACGGCGGCTGATACTGCCCGACCGGCGTGCCAATGATCACGGTGGCTGCCCGACCGGCGCGCCATGAATCACGCGCAGACGATTTCTGTTGGCATGTACATGTCAGATCTGACATGTAAAAATCTCGACAACATTTCAAACTTCACTTAGCGTCTAACATAAATTAATTTCATCAGCGGAGTTCAGTCTTTCTTTCATCTTACGCGTCGTGACACATCTGCAGCTGAAGCGTTGAAAAGAATGCAAGTTCGCATATAGTCATTTTCAACTCAAAGCAACGCCTTGTTTAATGGAATGTTTAATGGAATGTTTAATGGAATGTTCTAGCCATTTTATACTAAAACGTATACATGTTGAAACTAATCATATGGATACATTTTCGAATATATCTGCTTTGCCGAATGTAAACCCTTTTCCCAGCGTCTCACGCCGGATGTTTCGGTTCAACACGTGGCGGTGACCTCCAGAACCCTAAGCAATTCATTTCTTCCTTGATTCTACAACTCGGGATGTGGTAGTCTTTGATCGTTGTTTTTTGGATTCTTTGAATGGTCATCATATTGCATTTTTTAACTTTGCACAACATGTAAAACTTTTAAACAATTAATTTACATTTTGTTACATTTTAAAAATTACATACCATGTTTTCTCCTCCACCCCCCAAAAAAACACTTGCCGATTTGTCACCCCTAAATTTCTGCCTAGGCAATCATTAAATGTTGCCACTTTGGGCCTAAATAACCACTTTTTTCCACTAACGATCAGCGAGCCACAAAGTCCTAGCACTAGAAACATTACATTAACTCTAACCTTTTCAACACAAACATTTTCGGCCTAAATATTACAACACGCTAGAAATACTTTATTGATAATTTTTATGTTTGAATAATATCATTACTCATTCGGGGCCGGCTGCTCTTTCGCAATCACAATGTTTGTTACATGCCTGAAAGATTGCTCGTCGTTTCCACACCGTGCAGAGCATACAGAATACACACGTCATACTCTATATTACCGTTGTGCTTATACAGGTAATATACATCATGTATGTCGTTACTATTATAGATCATTACGTTCGACAGATCTGCTTACTTTATGGCACCGTAACTCATATGAACGGCGACATTATTGACGCGAAGTCTCGCTTCAGACGGACACATTCTTTATCGGAAATTTGATCAGTAATGAAACAATAGGGAACGTGCAGGTGAGAGCGCACGACCGACAAGAGAACGTGCAGTCTATTTCGAGATGTTACACACCATTAGTGCCATGAAAGCACCATTATATTGTGTAGCAATTCTGACATCACGGGCACAAGAAATTCGAACATCGTGCAGACGATTTTGGGATTACGGGAAGTATCTGAAGTTTGCTGATTTTTTCTACATGTGAAGTTAGTTGTTCACGCTATGATGCTTTTGTGGATACTAAATCAAATTAGTGTAACTTGTTGCTTATTTATAAACTAAACAAATGTCATAAACAGGGAAATCCAATCTGGTCTTGCAAAATGTTGTTGCCAAGTTTATGACACAGGCCTATTTGTGGAACAAGAGTTTCTTGTGTTGTATTACCGCAGGCGTTTCTTGTGTTGTATTACCGCAGGCGTTTCTTGTGTTGTTTTACCGCAGGCGTTTCTTGTGTTGTTTTACCGCAGGCGTTTCTTGTGTTGTATTACCGCAGGCGTTTCTTGTGTTGTATTACCGCAGGCGTTTCTTGTGTTGTATTACCGCAGGCGTTTCTTGTGTTGTTTTACCGCAGGCGTTTCTTGTGTTGTATTACCGCAGGCGTTTCTTGTGTTGTATTACCGCAGGCGTTTCTTGTGTTGTTTTACCGCAGGCGTTTCTTGTGTTGTATTACCGCAGGTGTTTCTTGTGTTGTATTACCGCAGGCGTTTCGTGTGTTGTTTTACCGCAGGCGTTTCTTGTGTTGTATTACCGCAGGCGTTTCTTGTGTTGCATTACCGCAGGCGTTTCTTGTGTTGTATTACCGCAGGCGTTTCTTGTGTTGTTTTACCGCAGGCGTTTCTTGTGTTGTTTTACCGCAGGCGTTTCTTGTGTTGTATTACCGCAGGCGTTTCTTGTGTTGTATTACCGCAGGCGTTTCTTGTGTTGTATTACCGCAGGCGTTTCTTGTGTTGTTTTACCGCAGGCGTTTCTTGTGTTGTTTTACCGCAGGCGTTTCTTGTGTTGCATTACCGCAGGCGTTTCTTGTGTTGTTTTACCGCAGGCGTTTCTTGTGTTGCATTACCGCAGGCGTTTCTTGTGTTGTATTACCGCAGGCGTTTCTTGTGTTGTATTACCACAGGCGTTTCTTGTGTTGTTTTACCGCAGGCGTTTCTTGTGTTGCATTACCGCAGGCGTTTCTTGTGTTGTTTTACCGCAGGCGTTTCTTGTGTTGTATTACCGCAGGCGTTTCTTGTGTTGTATTACCGCAGGCGTTTCTTGTGTTGTTTTACCGCAGGCGTTTCTTGTGTTGTATTACCGCAGGCGTTTCTTGTGTTGTATTACCGCAGGCGTTTCTTGTGTTGCATTACCGCAGGCGTTTCTTGTGTTGTATTACAGCAGGCGTTTCTTGTGTTGTATTACCGCAGGCGTTTCTTGTGTTGCATTACCGCAGGCGTTTCTTGTGTTGTATTACCGCAGGCGTTTCTTGTGTTGTATTACCGCAGGCGTTTATTGTGTTGTATTACCGCAGGCGTTTCTTGTGTTGTATTACCGCAGGCGTTTCTTGTGTTGTATTACCGCAGGCGTTTCTTGTGTTGTATTACCGCAGGCGTTTCTTGTGTTGTTTTACCGCAGGCGTTTCTTGTGTTGTTTTACCGCAGGCGTTTCTTGTGTTGTATTACCGCAGGCGTTTTGTATATAATAATCAAATAAAGTTGAATCGAATTCGTTCGCAATAACTATTCATCCTGATCAATAACTATTCATCCTGATCAGTAACTATTCATCCTGATCATTTTAGTTCCCTGTCAATCCATATTGACAATTTATGTTTTGATTTGATTTTACCTTTTAATTATTGAGTTCTTCGTGTTTCCAAATGATACACATGGACTGCATGTTTAATATTGTTTCACATTGATGCGCAGTTGAACGTTAGGTGCGCGATCTTACCCGCATTAGGTGCGCGATCTTACCCGCATTAGGTGCGCGATCTTACCCGCATTAGGTGCGCGATCTTACCCGCATTTCCCATCCGTTCATTTCGATCGGTGGCGTCGGCAGAAACAGTCGCAGTAAGTAATTTCAACATGACACGAATTCAAACGACGCATTTATGCCGCAATTAACTTGGTATATAGCGTAGACGGGGGAACGAGCATAATCCTGTGTTCTAGGTATTTGTTGTTACTAGTCAATGCAATTGACATGATTTCACTAATGGAAAGCATCTTATGTAAACGTGTTGTGCTTGGCGGGACGGCTCACCGCAGACGTATCAACTGTGACAGAGCAGCTCGACGAAACGTAGATCATCGCCAATAATGAAAGACAACCAGTGCTGCGCAGCGGACCTGACTGTTATATCGACGGAACAATCGAGCCAAGTTGGTGGATTACTGGCGACGCCGACCCGTGTGTCGTCAAACAATTACGTTTCCCACTGGCGATAATAATTTTTTTTTTCCTTTGGGTATTTCGTTCGCATCTATTGACTGACGTTGTGTGAGGTTGACGGCAATGAAAACATAAAATAAACTTCCCATTAACCATTGCGTTGTTAAGCAAACGGCCAGTAAATAATTCGCATTGTGAGAACTACATAATTATATATTGTACCATGTTGACAGCGCAAATGTGTTTTAATTAGTAAATATTAAAAAAAATATAATTTGAGCGTTTTTGTTTAATTTGAAAGCTTCATGGCTAACACCACGCTTGCATTGCATGTTGGACAACAAATTATATTTAAACACGTTTGGTTCACTAAGACGCATTATAAATCATATATGTGTATTGTTTATACAATATAATATAATTTTACGATAAACACGACATATGTATCACACACAGCAAACGATTCCAGTTCTACTAGATTATGTACAGTAATGGATACCATATTTTACGATAAACACGATATATGTATCACACACAGCAAACGATTCCGGTTCTACTAGATTATGTACAGTAATGGATACCATTAGTGGTCTATGAACTACAGTGACGTATTAATATGTACGCTCACTTCACTTCAAAGCGTTCGGATTACGATCTAAAACACGTCGACCTGCGTTGCTTTGTGTCAATTTCTCTACTAAATCAAACGAGGCGCCAGCGATAAACAAACAGTAGCGGTGGCAGTCGGAGTGAACCAGATTAACCCTGTATACTCGTCCTGCGAATACTAACCACGATACTGAACAGGTCCATCAACAGTCAACTGGTTGAGTCGTTTCCGTGTAGAGGACGCGACAAATCACTGACCGTGTTAATTGCCCACGAAATCAGACGACATTTGTAAAATGGACGCCGGTTGGAAGAGTTATAGGGTTTGACGTGCAACAGCAATGAAAGTGAAATACTGCTTAGTGGTCGCCATTATGTGGCATGTCGAATTAGTAAAACAGCGCTAAAAATAATGTTTCCTACAGTTACGACCGTGGTCGGTCATATTTTACTACCTTGTTCGCGGAAGAGCCAAGAGCCAAGCTGTGTCCGCGTCGACCGGTGGGACACGCGACGGTCCAAGCTGTGTCCGAGTCGACCGGTGATACACGCGACGGTCCAAGCTGTGTCCGCGTCGACCGGTGATACACGCGACGGTCCAAGCTGTGTCCGAGTCGACCGGTGGGACACGCGACGGTCCAAGCTGTGTCCGAGTTGACCGGTGATACACGCGACGGTCCAAGCTGTGTCCGAGTCGACCGGTGATACACGCGACGGTCCAACCTGTGTCCGAGTCGACCGGTGGGACACGCGACGGTCCAAGCTCGTCAACTTCTTAAAACTAAATTATTCATCCGTCTATAACGGGAACATAGCTAATTCTTTGATTATCCATGACTCGACAAGTTATATTAAATTACTAAGTAGATATTTAGTCTGAAATCAGTGTCTTCGATTGTTTGGTCACTGGTGTCATTCTGCGTGATTTCTGAGCTTCAGTAAAATCGGGAGCATTTCTGATCCTTGTCATGAGCGAGCCGTGACGTCAGGAGCCCCGTCGCACAGATATCGTGTCGACAGAACTACAGTCGCACACGATTCGTGTCGACAGAGCCGCCGTCGTACACGAGTCGTGTCGACAGATCCACCGTCGTACAAGAGTCGTGTCGACGGAACCACCGTCGAACACGAGTCGTGTCGACGGAACCACCGTCGTACACGAGTCGTGTCGACGGAACCACCGTCGAACACGAGTCGTGTACGACGGAACCACCGTCGAACACGAGTCGTGTCGACGGAACCACCGTCGAACACGAGTCGTGTCGACGGAACCACCGTCGAACACGAGTCGTGTCGACGGAACCACCGTCGTACACGAGTCGTGTCGACGGAACCACCGTCGAACACGAGTCGTGTACGACGGAACCACCGTCGAACACGAGTCGTGTCGACGGAACCACCGTCGAACACGAGTCGTGTCGACGGAACCACCGTCGTACACGAGTCGTGTCGACGGAACCACCGTCGAACACGAGTCGTGTACGACGGAACCGCCGTCGAACACGAGTCGTGTCGACGGAACCACCGTCGTACACGAGTCGTGTCGACGGAACCACCGTCGTACACGAGTCGTGTCGACGGAACCACCGTCGAACACGAGTCGTGTCGCCTGAACCACCGTCGAACACGAGTCGTGTCGACGGAACCACCGTCGTACACGAGTCGTGTCGACGGAACCACCGTCGTACACGAGTCGTGTCGACGGAACCACCGTCGTACACGAGTCGTGTCGACGGAACCACCGTCGTACACGAGTCGTGTCGACGGAACCACAGTCGTACACGAGTCGTGTCGCCTGAACCACCGTCGAACACGAGTCGTGTCGACGGAACCACCGTCGTACACGAGTCGTGTCGACGGAACCACCGTCGTACACGAGTCGTGTCGACGGAACCACCGTCGTACACGAGTCGTGTCGACGGAACCACCGTCGTACACGAGAAGTCGAATCGAAGTGAGAATGTTGTTTTTCATTGTGTCTTCTTCAATCACAAAGTGTGTTGAATCACTGCCTATGTTTACTTCAATCACAAAGTGTGTTGAATCACTGCCTATGTTTACTTCAATCACAAAGTGTGTTGAATCACTGCCTATGTTTACTTCAATCACAAAGTGTGTTGAATTAGGCGTCACTCGTGTTATCACATTTACAAATGACACGATCACACCTGAAAGAAAAAGCTGCCATCGGGTGACTGTTCGTGGATTGGAGAGTAGAAGAACGATAACTCTTTTTTCAATCTGATTTCAAGTTATTTAGGCACTTCTAGAACAATCATTTGTGTTCTGTTCGTGGATTTTACGATCCAGTACTTACTCTTATCAAGTATGCAGATGACCTGGCCCTTGTGGGTCGCCTCAAAAATGAGTTCTCCCTTTCTCAGTACTGCACACAGATTGATGCCTTAACTTTCTGCTTGTTTGAGCTGAACACAGCTCGAAGTGAAGAGTTAGTACTTTGGACGGGGAGGACTAGTAAGAAACTAAGACCCATCTCCATAGATAATCAAGAAGTTTAAATAGTAAATAGTTTCAAGTACCTGGGCACTGTAATTGGTCAATACTTGACATTCTGCGACCATGTAGATTACGTGTGAAAAAACTGAACAGCGTGTTTTTTTTGTTGAGAAAATGAACCGTTTTAAGTAATGCCTAAGGTGAACTGTTTTATGTAATATCTTCGGTGAACCTACTGCGTGTGTGTGATGTGAGTTTCTCTCAATTTTATTACTTGCAGTGTAATATATACTTAAAGAACAATTTTCGTTCTTAATATATTTTTAAACAGACAAAAACGTTCTTGAATCTTGAATCGTCATCCAAAGAGGTACAAGGACAAACCAATTCGTAATGACTATTCATTAATATTTTTTCTTTCTGGGATTAATCTACGACCTCACGAATAAAACGTAACGCCTTTATTTTTTGCGCAAATTCGTGTTGTACCCTGGTCGTGTATATATTGCATTGTCCACGTGTGTTAACATGTTGAATGATGTTGTTCTGATCAAGTGGTAACGCTTGAAAGTAGACGGGAAGTGTGTAATGTTTGAATTTATGATGCACTCTTAGCTCACGCAATTTTAATATGTGTTCTATTTTGAGTAATAACATTTTTAGAACAGTGGTTCAATGTGAGCATTATATTTGCTTACACTTATAATTCGGACAAGTTTCTTTTGAAGTTCCTGGTTTCTATTACATTTGTAGCCCCAAGCCATTACGCCAAAGTTTAAGCGTGGCAATATCAGCGTGTTGTACAATAATTTTATTATGATCTTTATATTAATAGCTAAAACCGTTTTAGTTTACTCAGAATACCTTAGAAGTTGGTATAATATGTACAATATGTACAACGTTCGATATGTACAATGGTTTATTCTAAATATTATTTAGAATAGACCATTGTACATATCGAAAAGTTATGCTATTTGGAGAATTACCAATATATAGATGGGATGAAATATCGGTTAAATGTAGTGGTCTACTACATTGCTTCTACTGCGATGTTGCGATGTGGTCATTCGTGAGAGAGGATGCCATGTGGTCATTCGTGAGATAGGATGCGATGTGGTCATTCGTGAGACAGGATGCCATGTGGTCATTCGTGAGACAGGATGCGATGTTGTCATTCGTGAGACAGGATGAGCTGTTGTCATTCGTGAGACAGGATGCCATGTGGTCATTCGTGAGACAGGATGCCATGCGATCATTCGTGAGACAGGATGCCATGTGGTCATTCGTGACACAGGATGCCATGTGATCATTCGTGAGAGAGGATGCCATGTGGTCATTCGTGAGACAGGATGCCATGTTGTCATTTGTGAGACAGGATGCGATGTTGTCATTCGTGAGACAAGATGCGATGTGGTCATTCGTGAGACAGGACTACTAAGATGATTCCAGAATTAAGAGACCTTAGTTACGAAAGTCGCTTACTACAATGTGGTTTGACAACACTAGAGACCAGGAGACTAAGAGGAGACCAAATAGAAGTGTTTAAAATAGTGAACGGTTATGAGGATGTTGATAGGAATATGTTCTTCAAACTTAAAGAAGGCAGTAGAACCAGAGGACACAGAGCAGCATTAGTTAAGGAGCAGTGTAGGTTGGACATGAGAAAGTACTCTTTCTCACAGAGGGTGATAAATGAATGGAACAAACTGCCAAATGATTGTGTTAATGCTAGTAGTGTGAATATGTTTAAAAATAGAATTGACAGATATCTGATAAGGGCGGGCTACACATAGATGAGAAAATTGTTGGACTCTCGATAAGCCAATGGCTTCCTTGTCCACTTGCCATCTGGAACTTATTGTTCGAGATGGCAATCTTGTTAAATCTTGTTAAAAGGATGCAATGTGGCCATTCATGAGACTGGATGCCATGTTGTCATTCGCGAGACAGGATGCGATGTTGTCATTCGTGAGACAGGATGCGATGTGGTCATTCATGAGACAGGATGCGATGTTGTCATTAGTGAGACAGGATGTGATGTGATCATTCGTGAGAGAGGATGCCATGTGGTCATTCGTGAGACAGGATGCCATGTGGTCATTCGTGAGAGAGGATGCGATGTGGTCATTCGTGAGAGTTTTCGTGAGACAGGATGCGATGTGGTCATTTGTGAAACAGGATGTCATGTTGTCATTCGTGAGACAGGATGACATGTGGTCATTCGCGAGACAAGATGCCATGTTGTCATTCATGAGACAGGATGTCATGTTGTCATTCGTGAGACAGGATGCCATGTTGTCATTCGTGAGATAGGATGACATGTTGTCATTCGTGAGGCAGGATGCCATGTTGTCATTCGTGAGACAGGTTAACATGTGGACATTCGTGAGGCAGGATGACATGTGGTCATTCGTGAGACAGGATGCCATGTTGTCATTCGTGAGACAGGATGCCATGTTGTCATTCGTGAGACAGGATGCCATGTTGTCATTCGTGAGACAGGATGACATGTGGTCATTCGTGAGGCAGGACGACATGTGGTCATTCGCGAGACAGGATGCCATGTTGTCATTCGTGAGACAGGATGCGATGTTGTCATTCTTGAAACAGTATGCGATGTGGTCTTTCGTGAGACAGGATGCTATGTTGTCATTCGCGAGACAGGTTGTGATGTTGTCATTCGTGAGGCAGGATGATATGTGGTCATTCGCGAGACAGGATGCCATGTGATCGTTCATGAGAGAGGATGCCATGTGGTCATTCGTGAGACAGGATACCATGTGGTCATTCGTGAGACAGGATGCCATGTGGTCATTCGTGAGACAGGATGCCATGTTGTCATTCGTGAGACAGGATGTGATGTTGTCATTCGTGAGACAGGATGCCATTTGGTCATTCATCAGACAGGATGCGATGTTTTCACTCATGAGACAGGATGCCATATGGTCATTCATGAGACAGGATGCCATGTGGTCATTCGTGAGACAGGATGCGATGTTTTCCCTCGTGAGACAGGATGCCATGTGGCCATTCCTGAGACAGGATGCCATGTTGTCATTTGTGAGACAGGTTGCGATGTTGTCATTCATGAGACAGGATGCGGTGTGGTCATTCGTGAGACAGGATGCGATGTGGTCATTCGTGAGACAGGATGCCATGTGGCCATTCGTGAGACAGTTGTCATTCATGAGACAGGATGCGATGTGGTCATTCGTGAGGCAGGATGACATGTGGTCATTCGCGAGACAGGATGCCATGTTGTCATTCGTGAGACAGGATGACATGTGGCCATTCGTGAGACAGGATGCCATGTTGTCATTCGTGAGACAAGACGTCATGTTGTCATTCGTGAGACAGGATGTCATGTTGTCATTCGTGAGACAGGATGACATGTGGTCATTCGCATGACAGGATGCCATGTTGTCATTCATAAGACAGGATGCGATGTTATCATTCGTAAGACAAGATGCGATGTTGTCATTCTTGAGACAGGATGCGGTCATTCGTGGTCATTCGTGAGACAGGATGCGATGTGGTCATTCGTGAGACAGGATGCCATGTGGTCATTCGTGAGACAGGATGCCAAGTTGTCATTCGTAAGACAGGATGACATGTGGTCATTCGCGAGACAAGATGCGATGTGGTCATTCATGAGACAGGATGCGATGTGGTCATTTGTGAAACAGGATGTCATGTTGTCATTCGTGAGACAGGATGACATGTGGTCATTCGCGAGACAGGATGCCATGTTGTCATTCGTGAGACAGGATGTCATGTTGTTTTTCATGAGACAGGATGAAAAGTGGTCATTCGCGAGACAGGATGCCATGTTGTCATTCGTGAGACAGGATGCCATGTTGTCATTCGTGAGACAGGATGACATGTGGTCATTCGTGAGGCAGGATGACATGTGATCATTCGTGACGCAGGATGCAATGTTGTCATTCGTGAGACAGGATGCGATGTTGTCATTCGTGAGACGGGATGCCATTTGGTCATTCATGAGACAGGATGCGATGTTTTCACTCGTGAGACAGGATGCCATGTGGTCATTCATGAGACAGGATGCCATGTGGTCATTCGTGAGACAGGTTGCGATGTTTTCACTCGTGAGACAGGATGCCATGTGGTCATTCATGAGACAGGATGCCATGTGGTCATTCGTGAGACAGGATGCCATGTTGTCATTCGTGAGACTGGATGCCATGTGGTCATTCGTGAGACAGGATGCCATGTTTTCACTCATGAGACACGATGCCATGTTTTCACTCGTGAGACTGGATGCCATGTTGTCATTCGCGAGACAGGTTGCGATGTTGTCATTCGTGGGACAGGATGCGATGTGGTCATTCGCGAGACAGGATGCAATGTTGTCATTCGTGAGACAGGTTGCGATGTTGTCATTCGTGAGACAGGATGCGGTGTGGTCATTCGTGAGACAGGATGCGATGTGGTCATTCTTGAGACAGGATGCCATGTGGCCATTCGTGAGACAGGATGCCATGTTGTCATTCGTGATACAGGATGCGATGTGGTCATTCGTGAGTCAGGATGCGATGTTTTCACTCGTGAGACAGGATGCGATGTTTTCACTCGTGAGACATGATGCGATGTTTTCACTCATGCGACAGGATGCGATGTTTTCATTCGTGAGGCAGGATGCGATGTGGTCATTTGTGAGACAGGATGACATGTTGTCATTCATGAGACAGGATGCGATGTTATCATTCGTATGACAAGATGCGATGTTGTCATTCGTGAGACAGGATGCGGTGTGGTCATTTGTGAGACAGGATGATATTCACAGCAGATTACACATTTACCCCTGTGTGGGATCTTTTACTTATCCTGGCATTGACACTACGTAGAAGGGTCCAATGGCTTCTAGTGTCTCTTCTGAAAAATACAGGCAAAGTGGGGTGAAATTGCTTAAGTTGACTTGATGGCCGTGATAGCACAAGACATTGCGACCATCAATGTGTACGCCGCCACCAAGACGATTGATGTTCATATACTTTCCAATCTTCACTGTCCCATCTCTGTATGTAAGCCGGACCCATCAACAAGCATAACTAGGATGTATGTAAGCCGGACCCATCAACAAGCATAACTAGAATGCTATCACCAACTAAAATTATTCCAGAACTGAGATACCTTAGTTATGAAGAACGCGTAAAAGAATGTGGTATAACAACCCCAGAGACAAGGAGGTTAAGAGGAGATTAGACTGAAGTTTCTAAGATATTGAATGGGTATGAAAATATTGATAGAAATATGTTTTTTGTCACCCAAGAAGGATAGCAGAACTAGAGGACGTGAGGTAAAATTAGTAAAAGATCAATGTAGATTGGACATCAGGAAGCACTCGTTCTCACAGAGGACAACAAATGAATGGAACAAATTGTCTATAGATTGTGTAACTGCTAGCAGCGTGAATATGTTTAAAAACAAGGTTGACACATATCTCAGGAGGGCGGGTTACACGTAGATGAACATTGTTGGACTCTCGATAAGCCAATAGCTTCCTTGTCCACTTGCCATCTGGGCCTTTGGCTTGGATGGCAAATCTTGTTAAATCGGAGGTGTACTACAGATCTGGAATGTCTCGCTGAACGACCATAATTATGGACTCAGCCAGCTGGCCACGTCACGTCTCGTGCCAAAACTGGACGACGGCTCTCGGGGAATTCCCACTGGCGCCAGCCGCCCATCTCTGATAACAACACCGCACCTGTCTACACCGACTAACCCGTGGCAGACCATTCACCTGCCTACCCCGACTAGCCCGTGGCAGACCGTCCACCTGCCTACCCCGATTAACCCGTGGCAGACCATTCACCTGCCTACCCCGATTAACCCGTGGCAGACCATTCACCTGCCTACCCCGACTAACCCGTGGCAGACCATTCACCTGCCTACCCAAACTAACCCGTGGCAGACCATCCACCTGCCTACCCCGACTAACATTTCAGTCTTCTCATTATTTCAACATTTCAATCTTCTCATTATTTCAACATTTCAATCTAGAAACAACGAGACCGGGATACTTCGAAGTGAAGACTGAGACTCTTGCGGCGGTATTAAACGTAGCTGCAATATTACGACTGCATCGTCATTGAGCTGGTGACTGATGACTTTATTCCGTGAAGCAAAAACCGCGACGCACGGACGGATGATTAGGTAGATAGATAGATAGATAGTGCTGTCGACTGTTTCATGTGTCGTCGTTGATATCAATCACACGACTGCAACACTCGCAATACACATAGGCACTTCTTTATTTTTTACAGGCGACGTGCCCCGGCTGCGCAAAAGTACTGCAATCCTCCCGTCTCAGTCGTGTTTTATATTCTCCATCTCGCAGTCTCAGGTGCGCAATAACATCCACCCTTATTATCGCCCATCGATCACCCCGGCCGCGTTGCAATCGGACGCCGAGCGATCGACTGTCGTGTTCCATGCGGCGCCGCGGGCAGTGGAACGTTTCCGCGGCCCGACAGCGGCTTAGGTTTCAATCCACAAAGAGAGACGTCGACGACGTTTTTGCGTTCGCAAGATCTAATGTCGGCGGTGACGTTATATCCGACTAATAAAGTCACAACAATCTGCCACTGACGCGCGGCATTGTGCGAGATCGCTTGAGATTTATGTCAATTGCCTATCGCTTTCCCAGTTACAATCGGCCTTTCCAGTGTTTTGTGGCGTCTTCGGTAACCAGGGGTGGTATTGTTTTTACACCTGGAGGAGCCGCCCTGATTAATACCAAGTCATACGTTGTGCCACTTTGTGCCACGCGGATACGGCGCTAAGAAATCGCTTGACTTGATCATTGTAGCCCGCTTCGATGTTTCGAATCACAAATACGCAAATATATGTCGTTAAAAAGCACACTATTTCATATTAGCACGACACAATTGCAATCATAGGCAAAGGCCCAGATGGTCCGTGGACAATGAAGCTATTTGTTTGTTTTAGACATGTTCATGCTTCTAGCATTTACACAATGTGTAGATAATTTGTTGCATTCATTTATTGTCCTCTGTGAGATCCAATCTACACTGGTCCTTTACTAATGTTACTTCATGTCCTCTAGTTCTACTATCTTTCTTGAATGAGAAAAATATATTTCTATCAATATTTTCATACCCATTCGATATCTTAGACATTTCAATTTGATCTCATCTTAACCTCCATGTCTCCGGGGTTATTAAACCACATTTTTAGGCGTTCTCAATAACTAAGATCGCTCAGTTCTGGAATAATTTTAGTTGCTCTCCTCTCTATTCGTTGAAGTATATCTATATCCTTCTTACGATATGGTATCCAAACTTGCATACGGTATTCTAAATGAGGCCTAGCTATTGCTTTATACAGAGGTACAATTAGCTCTTTTTCCACATACTTATGTTATATTTCTCCTACTCAACCCAATAATTTGATTACTCTTTGAAGCTGCAATACCACACTGCTCTGAAACTTTCATATCAGCACTTTTAAGTCCTTTTCTTTTTTACGGTAGATTACATTTTTTTTAACAAGATTGTCATCCAAGGCAACGGCTCAGATGTCATGTGGACATGGAAGCCATTGGCTTACACAATACAGTGGAATATAATATAACATACTTCTATTGCACTAAGATCGCAAAGATTCAAACTTGGCATCGCACCAAAATAAAAGGAGTCAAGCAGTTAATAATCGATAAGCAGTTCCAGTTGTAAACAGTTGGATTGGTACGCTGGGGAGCTATGGAGGATAAGCAAGTTTAAGCAGGTGGGTTTTTAGTTTACGACGAAATGTTATTATATTTCATACAAACGTAATACTAATAGGGAGTGAATTCCACACATTCGGTGCAGCAACTGAAACAACTGTAGTTCGGACATGTGTCTAAATACTGGGAAAAATATATTAGAATTAGATGATCGAAACTGTGTAGACTGTTTTACAGGAGGTTGTCTAGACTGTTTTACAGGAGGTTGTCTAGACTGTTTTACAGGAGGTTGTCTAGGCTGTTTTGCAGGAGGTTGTCTAGACTGTTTTGCAGGAGGTTGTCTAGTCTGTTTTGCAGGAGGTTGTCTAGACTGTTTTGCAGGAGGTTGTCTAGACTGTTTTGCAGGAGGTTGTCTAGACTGTTTTGCAGGAGGTTGTCTAGACTGTTTTGCAGGAGGTTGTCTAGACTGTTTTGCAGGAGGTTGTCTAGACTGTTTTGCAGGAGGTTGTCTAGACTGTTTTGCAGGAGGTTGTCTAGGCTGTTTTACAGGAGGTTGTCTAGACTGTTTTACAGGAGGTTGTCTAGACTGTTTTACAGGAGGTTGTCTAGGCTGTTTTACAGGAGGTTGTCAAGACTGTTTTGCAGGAGGTTGTCTAGACTGTTTTGCAGGAGGTTGTCTAGGCTGTTTTACAGGAGGTTGTCTAGACTGTTTTACAGGAGGTTGTCTAGGCTGTTTTGCAGGAGGTTGTCTAGACTGTTTTGCAGGAGGTTGTCTAGTCTGTTTTGCAGGAGGTTGTCTAGACTGTTTTGCAGGAGGTTGTCTAGACTGTTTTGCAGGAGGTTGTCTAGACTGTTTTGCAGGAGGTTGTCTAGACTGTTTTGCAGGAGGTTGTCTAGACTGTTTTGCAGGAGGTTGTCTAGACTGTTTTGCAGGAGGTTGTCTAGACTGTTTTGTAGGAGGTTGTCTAGGCTGTTTTACAGGAGGTTGTCTAGACTGTTTTACAGGAGGTTGTCTAGACTGTTTTGCAGGAGGTTGTCTAGGCTGTTTTGCAGGAGGTTGTCTAGACTGTTTTGCAGGAGGTTGTCTAGACTGTTTTACAGGAGGTTGTCTAGACTGTTTTGCAGGAGGTTGTCTAGACTGTTTTGCAGGAGGTTGTCTAGGCTGTTTTGCAGGAGGTTGTCTAGACTGTTTTGCAGGAGGTTGTCTAGACTGTTTTACAGGAGGTTGTCTAGGCTGTTTTACAGGAGGTTGTCTAGACTGTTTTGCAGGAGGTTGTCTAGACTGTTTTGCAGGAGGTTGTCTAGGCTGTTTTGCAGGAGGTTGTCTAGACTGTTTTGCAGGAGGTTGTCTAGGCTGTTTTGCAGGAGGTTGTCTAGGCTGTTTTGCAGGAGATTGTCTAGACTGTTTTGCAGGAGGTTGTCTAGGCTGTTTTGCAGGAGGTTGTCTAGGCTGTTTTGCAGGAGGTTGTCTAGACTGTTTTGCAGGAGGTTGTCTAGACTGTTTTGCAGGAGGTTGTCTAGGCTGTTTTGCAGGAGCGAGCAGTGAATTTAAATATACTGTGAAAGGTAATTGTGCAGATCTTAAAAATAATACGATATCGGACAGGGAGATAATACGATATCGGACAGGGAGATAATACGATATCGGACAGGGAGCCAATGCAAACGAATTAAACATTATGGTAGAATATATTGACCCTCACATAGTTGGTATAATTGAATCATGGGCGAACAAAGACATATGAGATGCTGAATTTGGACTGACATGATACGTAACGTTTAGGAGAGATCGAATAAGAAGAAGGGGAGGGGGAGTTAATTTATATATTAAAGAATCTATTCAGGCTTACGAAATAAAATTAGAAAGGGAAGCAGATTGCGATGAAGTTGTTTGGTGCAATATAGTTACTGGAAATTCAACATTAACTACTGGATTAGTTTACCGAAATCCAAGCATAAACGAAGAGGATAACACAAAAATACAAAACGCTATAAAGGAAGTGGGTAAATTGTGTATCGTAATGGGACACATACAATGGAAATGTTTAGAGAGTACAGGGGGAGAGGACCAATCTTTAGAGAGTACAGGGGGTGAGGACCAATAACTTCTATTTTTAATTCAGGATAGCTTCCTTACTCAACACATGCTAGAACCAACAAAGGGAGATAATGTATTATATTTAGTTTTGTTTTCACCAAGTGAATTAGTGGACAATTTCAAATACACCAGCCATTGGGCAACAGTGATCATAATCAAGTACACGTTGACATCAAAGTAAAGTAAGAAAGTACAAATAAAAAATACAGGAGAAACTTCCACAAAGATATGAGAAAATACTTGTCAAAGCTAGATTGGAATAACATGCTGAAGAATAAGACAGCAATTGAATTTTTGGAACATTCTAAAATTGAGAGCATCATTGATCAATTTGTCTAGAAAGAAACACTTGTCAAAAGAAGATGTTAGAAAAATAGCGTACAAGCAAATTATGTGAAAGGTTTATAAGCGTACCAGAAAGGATGACGACCACAACAATTACAAAGAGGCACTTAAGGCAACTAAGATTGAAATTAGACAATCAAAAAGAAGCCATGAGCAAATATTTGCATGTAACATAAAAAAATGACAGCAAGAGTTGTTGTGCATACGTCAGGCGTAAACAAATCGTACAGCACAAGGTTGGACCTCTAGAAGACAGTGCTAGAAATATAATATCACAAAGTTTTTAATGGCGGAAGACCTAAATGGATATTTCATATCAGCGTTTACCAGAGAGGATATTAGTTCAGGAGGCTAAATCGGAGTATTTATGAAATTTAATTGTAACTCCAGAAATAGTAGCTAAGAAAATAAAGGCAATGCAGAACAACAAATCACCTGGAGTTGATGGAATTCATCCAAAACTACTAAAGGAAATAGTAGAACAAATTAATATACCACTTGCAAGAGTGTTCAACTTGTCATTAAAAGAGGGAGTGGTTCCTTTTGAATGGAAAGAAGCAAACATCATACCACTATTTAAAAAGGGTTCGATAAATAAGTCAGAGAATTACAGACCAGTGAGTTTAACATCAGTGATTTATAAATTATTAGAAAGTTACTCAAAGACCACATGGTGGACTTCCTTGTTAGGCATAAATTATTAAATCCATCTCAACATGGATTCCTAAAAGCGAGGTCATGCTTAACAAATATGTTATGTTTTTGTGAAGAAATAACTAAGTGGATAGACGTGGGATCACCACTAGATATTATATACTTAGATTTTCAGAAAGCTTTTAATAAAGTGCCACATCAAAGATAACTACTTAAATTAAAAGCCCATGGTATCGGGGATGGCATAATCGACTGGATAGAACAATGGTTGACTGACAGAAGACAGCGTGTTGTAGTAAATGGGGAGGTTTCAAACTGAAAATAAATTTTGAGTGGGGCATCACAAGGATCAGTAGACGGACGATAATATAACAAGCAACGTACTGAAATTTGCGGATGACATAAAAGTGTTTAGAAGGGTTAACAATGTGGTGTGTAACTGCTAGCAGCGTGAAAATGTTTAAAAACAAGGTTGACACATATCTCAGGAGGGCGGGTTAAACATGGATTAAAAATGTTGGATTCTCGACAAGCCAATGGTTTCGTTGTCCATTTGTAATATAGGCCTTTGACTTGAATGGTAATCTTGCTAAATCTTGTATGCCTCTGTAACTACGATTCGTTCTTTTCGAAAAAAATATCGTAACATAGCATGTTTTTACCTACATAAAAATAAACGAACGACGTCTGATGTGCATGCAGACAAGAGGCTTATGTTTTGTAAATCAACTCGTGGGGATTCACACACGCATCCCCTCCACACGTGACTATCCTCCACACTGGCATCCCCTCCACACATGACTCCAATCTACACATGACTCCCATCCACACATGATTCCCACACACACAGGCATCCCCTCCACACATGACTCCAATCTACACATGACTCCCATCCACACATGACTCCCACACACACAGGCATCCCCTCCACACATGACTCCAATCTACACATGACTCCCATCCACACATGACTCCCCCACACACAGGCATCCCCTCCACACATGATAGACCAGACGGGGGACAGAAGGCTGCGATAGTTTGCTTTGTTTAGCAACTCCTTGTATTGTTTTATTGACTTTTATGATTCTTGGAGTTGGACGATGCGCGGATGAATGTGATGGCAAGTTACGCGAAGTGGACACTTCTTCTCTTGCTTTTGTGCGGACTCTTTACATCAGGCTTCATGACACCTCGCTCCGAAAATGGCGACCAGCGTCAGCGAGTGCTCACCTACACTAGAGACATGCTGCTGGCACTTCGTGACAGCGGCGTTGCTCCACCAATTAAACTCCCTGAGCTTACAGACATCCATCTCGACAACAACAGAGAGCAAACACGCCTGAGGAAAATAGGCAGGAAAGGTGGTGTCAGGCAGCGCCTACGAAGAAGAAAAACTAGGCCCCCTTCCTATGATTTTGAGCAATACACGATCCCTAAAACCCAAGATGGACGAACTTCGATGGCAAGCCAAGGTATGCTATGAATTTCGTGAGGCCTGTGTCATGACTATTACCGAAACTTGGTTGACCAAAGACATTCCGGATTCTCTTCTGGAAATTGGTGGCTTTTCGCTCATTCGAGCAGACAGAGATGAGCATTCAGGGAAGGGCAAAGGGGGAGGCATCGGTGTGTCAACGGCCAGTGGTGCAGGCAGCACACAACCAAAGACATCACGTGTACGTCAATGACCAGTGGTGCAGGCAGCACACAACCAAAGACATCACGTGTACGTCAATGACCAGTGGTGCAGGCAGCACACAACCAAAGACATCACGTGTACGTCAACGACCAGTGGTGCAGGCAGCACACAACCAAAGACATCACGTGTACGTCAACGACCAGTGGTGCAGGCAGCACACAACCAAAGACATCACGTGTACGTCAACGACCAGTGGTGCAGGCAGCACACAACCAACGACATCACGTGTACGTCAACGGCCAGTGGTGCAGGCAGCACACAACCAAAGACATCACGTGTACATCAACGACCAGTGGTGCAGGCTGCACACAACCAAAGACATCACGTGTATGTCAACGACCAGTGGTGCAGGCAGCACACAACCAAAGACATCACGTGTACGTCAACGACCAGTGGTGCAGGCAGCACACAACCAAAGACATCACGTGTACGTCAACGACTAGTGGTGCAGGCAGCACACAACCAAAGACATCACGTGTACGTCAACGGCCAGTGGTGCAGGCAGCACACAACCAAAGACATCACGTGTACGTCAACGACCAGTGGTGCAGGCAGCACACAACCAAAGACATCACGTGTACGTCAACGACCAGTGGTGCAGGCAGCACACAACCAACGACATCACGTGTACGTCAACGGCCAGTGGTGCAGGCAGCACACAACCAAAGACATCATGTGTACGTCAACGGCCAGTGGTGCAGGCAGCACACAACCAAAGACATCACGTGTATGTCAACGACCAGTGGTGCAGGCAGCACACAACCAAATACATCACGTGTACGTCAACGACCAGTGGTGCAGGCAGCACACAACCAACGACATCACGTGTACGTCAACGGCCAGTGGTGCAGGCAGCACACAACCAAAGACATCACGTGTACGTCAACGGCCAGTGGTGCAGGCAGCACACAACCAAAGACATCACGTGTACGTCAACGACCAGTGGTGCAGGCAGCACACAACCAAAGACATCACGTGTACGTCAACGACCAGTGGTGCAGGCAGCACACAACCAAAGACATCACGTGTACGTCAACGACCAGTGGTGCAGGCAGCACACAACCAAAGACATCACGTGTACGTCAACGACCAGTGGTGCAGGCAGCACACAACCAACGACATCACGTGTACGTCAACGGCCAGTGGTGCAGGCAGCACACAACCAAAGACATCACGTGTACGTCAACGGCCAGTGGTGCAGGCAGCACACAACCAAAGACATCACGTGTACGTCAACGACCAGTGGTGCAGGCAGCACACAACCAAAGACATCACGTGTACGTCAACGACCAGTGGTGCAGGCAGCACACAACCAAAGACATCACGTGTACGTCAACGACCAGTGGTGCAGGCAGCACACAACCAAAGACATCACGTGTACGTCAACGGCCAGTGGTGCAGGCAGCACACAGCCAAAGACATCACGTGTACGTCAACGACCAGTGGTGCAGGCAGCACACAACCAAAGACATCACGTGTACGTCAACGACCAGTGGTGCAGGCAGCACACAACCAAAGACATCACGTGTACGTCAACGACCAGTGGTGCAGGCAGCACACAACCAAAGACATCACGTGTACGTCAACGACCAGTGGTGCAGGCGGTACACAACCAAAGACATCACGTGTACGTCAACGACCAGTGGTGCAGGCAGCACACAACCAAAGACATCACGTGTACGTCAACGACCAGTGGTGCAGGCAGCACACAACCAAAGACATCACGTGTACGTCAACGACCAGTGGTGCAGGCAGCACACAACCAAAGACATCACGTGTACGTCAACGACCAGTGGTGCAGGCTGCACACAACCAAAGACATCACGTGTACGTCAACGACCAGTGGTGCAGGCAGCACACAACCAAAGACATCACGTGTACGTCAACGACCAGTGGTGCAGGCAGCACACAACCAAAGACATCACGTGTACGTCAACGACCAGTGGTGCAGGCAGCACACAACCAAAGACATCACGTGTACGTCAACGACCAGTGGTGCAGGCAGCACACAACCAAAGACATCAAGTGTACGTCAACGACCAGTGGTGCAGGCGGCACACAACCAAAGACATCACGTGTACGTCAACGACCAGTGGTGCAGGCAGCACACAACCAAAGACATCACGTGTACGTCAACGACCAGTGGTGCAGGCAGCACACAACCAAAGACATCACGTGTACGTCAACGACCAGTGGTGCAGGCAGCACACAACCAAAGACATCACGTGTACGTCAACGACCAGTGGTGCAGGCAGCACACAACCAAAGACATCACGTGTACGTCAACGACCAGTGGTGCAGGCAGCACACAACCAAAGACATCGGTGCGTACGTCAACGACCAGTGGTGCAGGCAGCACACAACCAAAGACATCATGTGTACGTCAACGACCAGTGGTGCAGGCAGCACACAACCAAAGACATCACGTGTACGTCAACGACCAGTGGTGCAGGAAGCACACAACCAAAGACATCACGTGTACGTCAACGACCAGTGGTGCAGGCAGCACACAACCAAAGACATCACGTGTACGTCAACGACCAGTGGTGCAGGCAGCACACAACCAAAGACATCGGTGTGTATGTCAACGACCAGTGGTGCAGGCAGCACACAACCAAAGACATCACGTGTACGTCAACGACCAGTGGTGCAGGCAGCACACAACCAAAGACATCACGTGTACGTCAACGACCAGTGGTGCAGGCAGCACACAACCAAAGACATCACGTGTACGTCAACGACCAGTGGTGCAGGCAGCACACAACCAAAGACATCGGTGTGTATGTCAACGACCAGTGGTGCAGGCAGCACACGACCAAAGACATCATGTGTACGTCAACGACCAGTGGTGCAGGCAGCACACAACCAAAGACATCATGTGTACGTCAACGACCAGTGGTGCAGGCAGCACACAACCAAAGACATCATGTGCAACCCCAATGTTGAACTGCTCTGTTTAAGCCTCAGACCTTTTTACCTTCCCAGAGAGTTTGGGAATGTTCTAATTTGTTCTGTTTATGTGCCCCCCCCCCAGTGCAAATGCAGCCCGAGCAGCTACACTCATTGCAGACTGTGTCCACAAACAACTAGTCTTCATCCTGGGTGATTTTAATCACTGCAATCTGGAATTCAGTCTTCCACTCTTCTCGCAGTATGTTAAAAGTGCCACTCGCAAAGGCAAGACGCTGGACAAATGTTATAGGAATATACCAGGTGCTGCGTACACAGCTAAGATCAAACCACCTATTGCCAACTCAGACCATGATGCTGTTCATCTCATACCCACATACCGACCAGTTCTGCAGAGAAGCAAACCCGTGTTGAAAACCGTTAATGTGTGGTCTGTTGACAAAGTAGAGACGCTTAAGGGCTGTTTCATATGCACAGACTGGGAGGTTGTCACTCAGGACAACCCCGACATCAACACTGCTACAGACTGGGAGGTTGTCACTCAGGACAATCCCGACATCAACACTGCTACAGACTGGGAGGTTGTCACTCAGGACAACCCCGACATCAACACTGCTACAGACTGGGAGGTTGTCACTCAGGACAATCCCGACATCAACACTGCTACAGACTGGGAGGTTGTCACTCAGGACAACCCCGACATCAACACTGCTACAGACTGGGAGGTTGTCACTCAGGACAATCTCGACATCAACACTGCTACAGACTGGGAGGTTGTCACTCAGGACAATCCCGACATCAACACTGCTACAGACTGGGAGGTTGTCACTCAGGACAACCCCGACATCAACACTGCTACAGACTGGGAGGTTGTCACTCAGGACAACCCCGACATCAACACTTCTACAGACTGGGAGGTTGTCACTCAGGACAACCCCGACATCAACACTGCTACAGACTGGGAGGTTGTCACTCAGGACAACCCCGACATCAACACTGCTACAGACTGGGAGGTTGTCACTCAGGACAACCCCGACATCAACACTGCTACAGACTGGGAGGTTGTCACTCAGGACAACCCCGACATCAACACTGCTACAGACTGGGAGGTTGTCACTCAGGACAACCCCGACATCAACACTGCTACAGACTGGGAGGTTGTCACTCAGGACAACCCCGACATCAACACTGCTACAGACTGGGAGGTTGTCACTCAGGACAACCCCGACATCAACACTGCTACAGACTGGGAGGTTGTCACTCAGGACAATCCCGACATCAACACTGCTACAGACTGGGAGGTTGTCACTCAGGACAACCCCGACATCAACACTGCTACAGACTGGGAGGTTGTCACTCAGGACAACCCCGACATCAACACTGCTACAGACTGGGAGGTTGTCACTCAGGACAACCCCGACATCAACACTGCTACAGACTGGGAGGTTGTCACTCAGGACAATCCCGACATCAACACTGCTACAGACTGGGAGGTTGTCACTCAGGACAACCCCGACATCAACACTGCTACAGACTGGGAGGTTGTCACTCAGGACAATCCCGACATCAACACTGCTACAGACTGGGAGGTTGTCACTCAGGACAACCCCGACATCAACACTGCTACAGACTGGGAGGTTGTCACTCAGGACAACCCCGACATCAACACTGCTACAGACTGGGAGGTTGTCACTCAGGACAACCCCGACATCAACACTGCTACAGACTGGGAGGTTGTCACTCAGGACAACCCCGACATCAACACTGCTACAGACTGGGAGGTTGTCACTCAGGACAACCCCGACATCAACACTGCTACAGACTGGGAGGTTGTCACTCAGGACAACCCCGACATCAACACTGCTACAGACTGGGAGGTTGTCACTCAGGACAACCCCGACATCAACACTGCTACAGACTGGGAGGTTGTCACTCAGGACAACCCCGACATCAACACTGCTACAGACTGGGAGGTTGTCACTCAGGACAACCCCGACATCAACACTGCTACAGACTGGGAGGTTGTCACTCAGGACAATCCCGACATCAACACTGCTACAGACTGGGAGGTTGTCACTCAGGACAACCCCGACATCAACACTGCTACAGACTGGGAGGTTGTCACTCAGGACAACCCCGACATCAACACTGCTACAGACTGGGAGGTTGTCACTCAGGACAATCCCGACATCAACACTGCTACAGACTGGGAGGTTGTCACTCAGGACAACCCCGACATCAACACTGCTACAGACTGGGAGGTTGTCACTCAGGACAATCCCGACATCAACACTGCTACAGACTGGGAGGTTGTCACTCAGGACAACCCCGACATCAACACTGCTACAGACTGGGAGGTTGTCACTCAGGACAATCCCGACATCAACACTGCTACAGACTGGGAGGTTGTCACTCAGGACAACCCCGACATCAACACTGCTACAGACTGGGAGGTTGTCACTCAGGACAATCTCGACATCAACACTGCTACAGACTGGGAGGTTGTCACTCAGGACAATCCCGACATCAACACTGCTACAGACTGGGAGGTTGTCACTCAGGACAACCCCGACATCAACACTGCTACAGACTGGGAGGTTGTCACTCAGGACAACCCCGACATCAACACTGCTACAGACTGGGAGGTTGTCACTCAGGACAACCCCGACATCAACACTGCTACAGACTGGGAGGTTGTCACTCAGGACAATCCTGACATCAACACTGCTACAGACTGGGAGGTTGTCACTCAGGACAACACCGACATCAACACTGCTACAGACTGGGAGGTTGTCACTCAGGACAATCCCGACATCAACACTGCTACAGACTGGGAGGTTGTCACTCAGGACAACCCCGACATCAACACTGCTACAGACTGGGAGGTTGTCACTCAGGACAATCCCGACATCAACACTGCTACAGACTGGGAGGTTGTCACTCAGGACAACCCCGACATCAACACTGCTACAGATTCAGTGACAGACTATATCATGTTTTGCATAGACACTGTCATTCCAAAGAAACCTGTGAAATGTTTTCCAAACAACAAACCTTACATAACCAAGGAGATCAAAGACTGCATACATAGAAAAAAGCTGGCGTTTGCAAGGGAAGACAGACAAGAGGTCAAATGGGTGCAAAAGGAACTTAACACCAAACTGCGAGAGGAAAAACGACACTACAAAGACAAAATAGAGAAACATTTTAATTGCATGAACAATCAAACATTATGGGATACAATTAAGTCGGCTATAAATATGAACTGTACTAGGAAACCAATACACACTACAAATGAACAGGCTTTTGCTGACGATATGAATGACTTTTACAGAGGTTTTGATACCCAGGACTCTTCCAGTAGATGTGATTCTGTGCTCAGTGATGTGTTTGTCAGTAATGCCGATAGGCTTGAAATTGCTGTAGATGTTGTTACTAAAGTCTTCCAACCTGTATGTAGTAGGAAAGCAACTGGTTCTGATGGCATTTCAGTTTTTTTTATTGAAAACATTTGCTGAGGAGCTGGCACCTGCTTGGTGCCCCATATTCCAACTTTCCGTTGATAGACACAGGGTACCAATACTCTGGAAAACCTCATATATTATTCCTGTACCAAAGAAAACTTGCCCAAAAGAAAACAATGATTACAGACATCTTGCACTTACATCAATTGTCATGAAATGTTTGGAATGCTTAGTGGCTTGTAAACTGAGGTTAGACGTTCAGGACTATCTTGACCAATTCCAATATGCCTACAGGCAGGGCAGAGGAACATATGATGCTGTCAACACTGTTGTCCATTTAATTTTGAAACAAGCCCAAGGCTTATGCTAGACTACTGTTTATAGACTTTAGCTCGGCGTTCAACCTTATCCAACCTCATACCCTGCACTAAGCTGAAACAAATGAATGTCAATCCATATATCATCAAGTGGTATCATTCTTTTCTAACAGACATAGTGCAGCTTGTTAAAGTAAATCAGACTCTTTCTCAAACTGTGGTAACAAATACCGGTGCACCCCAAGGTTGTGTCAGTTTGCCGATTTTGTACATTCTGTATAAAAATGACTGCACCAGCAGCAGTACTAACAACTACATAATAACAATGTTCTGATAACTCGGCTATTCTTAGTCTGTTACATGCTGATTCTGACATCAGTATGTACACTTCTGAAATTGAAAGCTTTGTACATTGGCGTGACAACAACCACCTCAAACTCAATGTTAGTAAGACTCAAGAGATGATTTTTGATGCTAAATGTATTGTTGCCGATCACTTGCCTGTTGTTATCCATGGTGAAGAAATTGCCCAGATCGGTCAGTACAAATACCTAGGTGTCCATCTTGATAACAAACTTAGCTGGAATGTCCGTGTTCACAGTGTGTCCTCTAAAGTCCACCAGCGGTTGTATTTTCTCCGAAGACTGAGAGCTTTTGGTGTTAATGAGAAAATACTTGTTCTTTTTTATCGCTCAATTATTGAAAGCAGACTGCGCTATGGGATTACTGTCTGGTTTGGCAATCTGTCTGTTCAGTCGAAATAACAGCTTTTTTCGCTTAATGAGAACTGCCATGAAAATAACAGGTTCCACATTTCCCATGATCTCCCGTCAGGAGATTTTTGAACAGACATTAAGAAGACAGTCAGTCAATATTATTTATGATACCAAACATGTTTTACACAATGAATTTTAGCTCCTGCCATCTGGCAGACGCTATAGAACTCCTCCGTGCATGGTTAACAGATACAAATACTCATTTGTGCCACTGTCCATTAAACAACTCAACTCGTGATGCCTGCTGCAACAGTGTCACTTGTCGTTCCTAGTATAACTAGTAATGTGTATGCAATGTATATATTGTCTAATCATTATTTATGTGTGTATTTATTTTTATTACTATTATTTTTAGTATGTTTCACTTTCTACTTTTCTGCCGCTTTTATAGAATGGTTTTATGTATATATTGCAGTCATATCTTTTCTTACCCGAGACAAATTTCTCAATTCATTGTTGAGACAATATAGAATTACCTTTCTTATCTTATCTTATCTTAAGAATCCCCTCCACACATGAATCCGCTCCACACATGAATCCTCTCCAAACATGAATCCCCTTCACACTTAACTCCCTTCCACACATGACTCACCTCCACACATGAATCCCCTCCACACATACATCCCATACACATATGAATCCCTTCCACACATGAATCCCCTCCACACATGACTCACCTCCACACAGGACTCACCTCCACACAGACATCCTCTCCACACAGACATCCCCTCCACACAGACATCCCCTACACACATGAATCACCTCCAAACATGAATCCCCTCCACACTTAACTCCCTTCCACACATGACTCACCGCCACACATGAATCCCCTCCACACAGACATCCCATACACATATGAATCCCTTCCACACATGAATCCCCTCCACACATGACTCACCTCCACACAGGACTCACCTCCACACAGACATCCCCTCCACACAGGCATCCCCTCCACACATGAATCCTCTCCAAACATGAATCCCCTCCACACATGAATCCTCTCCAAACATGAATCCCCTCCACACATGAATCCCCTCCACACAGACATCCCCTCCACACAGACATCCCCTCCACACAGGCATCCCCTCCACACATGAATCCTCTCCAAACATGAATCCCCTCCACACATGAATCCCCTCCACACAGGCATCCCTTCCATACATTATTCTCCTCCACACATGACTCCCGTCTACACAGGCATCCCGTCCACACATGAATCCACTCCACACATTAATCCAATCCACACATGAATCACCTCCACATATGATTCCCCTCCACACATCAATCCCCTCTACACACGCATCCCTTCCATACACGATTCTCCTCCACACATTACTCCCCTCCACACAGGCATCCCGTCCACACATGATTCCCCTCCACATATAAATCCTCCCACACATGAATCCCCTCCACACATGAACACCTCCACAAATGACTCCCTCCACACATGACTCCCATCCACACAGGCCTCACATGAATCTCCTCCACACATGAATCCCCTCCACACATGACTCCCATCCACACAGGCATCCCATCCACACAGGAATCCCCTCCACACATGAATCAACTCCACACATGATTCCCTTCCACACATGAATCCCATCCACACATGAACCCCCTACACAAATGAGTCCCCTTAACATAGGCATCCCCTCCACACGTGAATCCCCTCCTCACAGGAATCCCCTCCACACGTGAATCCCTCCACACGTGAATCCCTCCACACGTGAATCCCCTTCACACAGGAATCCCCACCACAGAGGATTCCCCTCCACACAGGAGTCCCCTCCACACAGTAATCCCCTCCACACATGATTCCCCTCCACGCATGACTTCCCTGCACACACGAGTCCCCTCCAAACATGACTCCCATCCACACATGACTCCCATCCACACAGCATCCCCTCCACACATGAATCCCCTTCAAACACGAATCCCCTCCATATATAACTCCCTTCCACACATGGCTCAACACATGAATCCCCTCCACACAAATGAATAACCTCCACACATGATCCCCCACCACACATGAATCCCCTCCACACAGGCAACCCTTCCATACATGATTCTCCTCCACACATGACCCCACCCCCTCCACACAGGCATCCCTTCCACACATGATTCCGCTCTACATATGAATCCCTCCACAAATGAATCGCCTCCACACAGGCATCCCTTCCATATATGATTTTTCTCCACACATGACTCCCCTCCACAAATGATTCCCATCTACACATGAATCCCCTTCACACATCAATCCTCCCACACATGAACCCCTCCACACAGGAATGAATTCCCTCCACACAGGATCCCCTCCACACTGGAATCCCTCCACACAGGAATACCATCCACACATGACTTCCCTCCACATAGGATTCCCCTCCACACAGGAATCCTCCACACACGAATCCCCACCACACATGAAGCCCCTCCTCACAGGAATCTCCTCCACACAGAAATCCCCACCACACAGGATTCCCCTCCATACAGGAGTCCCGTCCACACATGATTCTCCTCCACAATAATCCCCTCCACGCATGAATCCCCTCCACACATGAATCCCCTCCCCATAGCAAACCCCTCCACACATAAATCCCCTCCACACATGACTGCTCTCCACACTGGAATCTCCTGCACAAAGGAGTCCCCTCCACACAGGAGTCCCCACTTCTTGTGACTATACGTTTCACTGCTCCATAGCGTGTTTGCGTGTGGGTGTGCGCGTGTGTGTTCGCTTGTATGTCAATGAGTCTGCATGCCACGGTGTGTGTGTCTCTCTCTGCGTGTGTGCGTGTATAAGTGTGCATGTACGTGTGCATGCGTGCGTGTCCGCAGCAGGCGCGTGTTTGGTGACGTTCACGTTCGAGTGTATATGCGGGTGTTTAAAATAGTTATGTTTTTTCTTATGTTCGCCAGTTCCGCCCTGGATTAGAAATTTTCCAAAACACCTTGTTTACAATGACGCAGACAAAACACCTTGTTTACAATGACGCAGACAAAACACCTTGTTTACAATGACGCAGGCAAAGAAGCATCGTGTTTCCGTAGCTTCTTGTTCTCGAAAGACGCACGAGACGAAGATATGGAGAAAGGTCGAGTCCACATGCGCCCACTCTAGTAAACCATACCAAACAACCGCATGTGTTTTAACATTTTCGAAGAAACTGCTTTTGTTGCAGACATTTGTAATCGCCGAATAATTTGCTGCTGACGTTTGACTTTTGCACGGAGAATGAAGCGATCCACCTCGCTTAGTAGGACGGCTGTATCTGTGCAGCTGCTCTTTGTCAACACGCCGTGATTTCGCCAAAAACATTACTTTTCGTAAACTAAGCCAATTCTATTTTATCCGCTATAAATACATCTGTCGTAATAATATTATCGAAGTAGGAACCCAATTTTCCGGTCGAACACACGGATGTTATCATCTTTTTTCGAGAACCGCGTGACAACACAAATTTATAAATACACATCTCACAGCAATTTGAAAAGTAATGCGTCTAATAGTCGCCTATGCTAAATATTGTGATATTAATACTGAGCGGAACAGCGTAAAGAGCTACACAATTTGTTTGCACGACAACGAAACTACGGTAGACCGTGACAACTTAGACGCCTTTGTTGGTGTAAATGCCGGGTTGCTGTCTGTGATACACGAGCAAAGGGCTTCGGTGGGTGTGCATGTCTACGTGCGCTGATATGAATGAATACTCCTGTGTTTTCTGAATACTTACTGAACTTCGACACAACGGCTATAACATGGCATATGAATTTAATGAAAAAAGTATTATCGCACATGTCAACGAATAGTGAAAAGACATTGTCTCCACTGTGCACCGCAGCCACCCACATCGCTCGCCCACTTCGCTAACTTTGTAGATGGTTGACAGATCAATTTATTTCGTCAACACATGTCGCCGTCTTTCTCACGCAGTTGACACACAAAACATTTAATTAAAGCTGTTTCCATTCCCACGATCGTGTTCGTCGATGTCAGAGTGTCTGTTTGATCGAAGGATAGTCGATCTCGAGGGGGTGTTACGTCACGGACCTGTGTATGTTCCCCCGTGTGCGAACATACGCCACAAATTGGCTAATTGCACGTTATATTCAGAAAAGAGTATTTGTTACGATATTTACCCTTCGATATGTGATGAAATCTCGAAAAGGTGAAAACAATGTTACAGGTTAAGACAAATAACATACATAATAAATGTATTACAATGAACGAACGTTTGTCAACACAATGTCATAGTGGTACACAGGGCAGACAATGTCATAGTGGTACACAGGGCAGACAATGTCATAGTGGTACACAGGGCAGACAATGTCATAGTGGTACACAGGGCAGACTTTGTGTTGCTGAACGTTGTACAGTTTCTTATACATAAGTCCTTACATCACTTCCGCCATTGTATTCAGTGCGGGTTTCCTTGAAATGAAGATGTCTACACCAACATTTTACCGAATCCGCGTGCACTAGAACGTTAGACACTAGAACATTTTTGTCCACCGCAGTAACAGTCGTGAATATCCAACAATGAGAGCACTTCACTTCACTTCACTTCACCTGCGCAGGTCCGGATTCACTTGCAGGAAGTCATTCTTGACGAGGGACTTGGCCGTGTTCTGCGTGGCGGCGTTGGAGGCCGGTGTGCCGGGCGGCTTCGTGGCGACGGCGTCGTAGCCGTTCTGACTGGCTCGCGAGCACCGGCGACTGACGGCCGGACTGGGCGTCACCAGGTGAGTCGTTGCCTGGGGACTGGCGTGCGTGCCGGCTTCGGAAAAGAGGTTCTGTCGCGTCGGTTCGTTGCGCGACGCGCATCGCAGGAACACGTGTCGGAAGGTGCGTCGGAATTTGCCGCTGACGGACGAGTAGAGCACGAAGTTGACGGCCGAGTTGATGGCGACGAGCAGGTTACACACGTTGTGGATGATGATGACGTTGTCCGTCTTCGGCGGGTCGACCGTGTTCATGATGGCCGACGGCAGTTGGCACACGAGGAACACGACGACGACGATGATGAGCATCGTTGTGACGCGCGACTGTTCGGCGGCACGACGCGCGCGACGCGACGACGTCGTCATGCCCTGCATCATGGCCGCGCGCTCACGTGACGCACGCATGACGCTGCGCACGAGCAGCGTGTTGAAGACGAGGAGAAGAGCGAGCGGCAGGTAGGTGAAGACGGCCTGGTTGACGTTGTTGTAGCCTATGTCGTAGGATAGCCACGTGCCGATCCACGGCTTGAAGAACCCCGGGAAGGTGACGATAGCACCGGCGATACACACGCCCGCGATGACGTACTTGGCTCGTTTCGGCGTGCACAGCACGTGGCCACGCATCGGGTGACACACGCCGATGTAGCGCTCGATGGTGAAGGTCAGCGTGAGCCACACGCCCGTGTTGCTGGCGATGTTCGCGAACTCGACGACGATGGGGTTACTGCTGGTGAGCAACACCGTGACGACAAACACCAGGTAGAGGATGTCGTATATGGCCAGAGCCGTCAGGTAGTAGTTGGTCGACGACCGCATCCACTTGCGGGTGAGGACGACGATGTTGATGATGTTGCCGAGGACACCGAAGGCGACGACGATGGGAATAAGAATTAACCTGACAACGATCCGCGTCAGTCGCAACTCCTCCGACGTCTCCGGCGTCGCCGTGACGTCAACGTACGGAGACGAAGTCACGTTCCGCATAACGGCGGCCACTGAGTAAACTCCGGCAGCCATTGCTACAGACTTCCGGTATTGAATGAATAAACTTCAACTTCGTCGAAGCGATTTCTCTGTGTCCGAGGACACATCGATTTCAACGCGCGACGTTTTTTGACGACGAGACTTCGGCGTATTGCGTATTTGTTCGCGTTCGAACGACAAAACACTCTGCTCGTAGTTTGATGTTACTGTAATGCTTTATATCGTGTCTGTTTCAGTCGTCGGAGCCAATACACAGGATTCGAACAGCAGTACGCGTGTGCATATAACTAGGTTGCTACGAGCTACGAGCGACTCGAGACGAACTACGTAGTTTGTACCTGACGCCGAGTCGCACACGTTCACCACTCTGGAGTATAGACGATGGTTGATATACACTTCAGAACTTGGCATGGAAAGCACTTTGAATCAGATCACGAACGCCTCTAACTGCTTCACGTTGACGTATTTGAAGAGTCGCTGTCAATAAGTTGAGTTTATTAGCAGGAGCTGTCAGCGTAGCGTACTAATCGCGTCGCATTGTTGTTGTCGAAACACGGCAGGTTTGTCTAGGTTTCTTCCACACCGCCCGCTGTTTGATCTCTATAGGCCGGCTGTCCGTTCGTGCCCGGCCCGCGATCGTGCTACCGTGGGCGTTCGTCTTGCTGGTTGGCTGCCGCGTGATATGTCTCACCGATATGTCCCTCCGGCGGCAACAGCAGCTGACGTTCGACCAAACACTGCCGAGACGATGGCGACGGTTACCGGGCACACTGGGACTGGCGCTGGTCGATCGCGTTGTATCGAGGTTGAGGCCCGCGCATCGCCGCAGCCGCGTCCGCCTCACGTGCGTGTGCGCGCGCAAAAATAGCTCAACCAATCTACGCGCAGCAGGGCCAGTGTTAATCCGCGAGTGCGTTTTACGTCGGATTTTCAGCGGCGTTTTCTAAGCGAATCTGATAAAACCTGTCTGACGTCACGGGGTCGTCAGCGCTCTGGGCTTCGTCCGTTCAAGCACACAGTTGTTGCCACAGGCGGTGAATGGTTGACGTTCGGTGCTTAGACGGTTTACCCTACTCGGTACAAGAGAACGCTCTTTGCCCCGTCCCTCCTCCAGGTGGCGCTGGGTTTCTTCCGCTAAGCACGACGTCTCCCTCTGGAAAAGAACAACTTGTTGCAGTGTTTGTTGGTGTCATTCATTAGGCTCAAAGGCGCGAACATTGACAGGGGAAACTGTAAACGTAGTGCCACGCTTTGTAACGAGAAGCGTCTACACAGTAATACAATCAGTTGGGGTTTCGATCCTTCTTCTAATGCTATTTAACTAAATATTACCAAGCATTCTGCAACACACACTCGAACATTTGAACGTATGGGGTTTAATAGGGAAGGTATGTCTGTACATAGATGGAATTTTGCGCGGAGGCTAAAGCTGGGTATACACGACGCGACGTGGGTACGGTACATCAACAGAAACATTCAAGGCTGTTTCATATCGCATCAAATAGGATCAGTTCTATTTTGTGCGACGGCACGCCGGTGTGTGGTGGCGACCTGGCTGCCATCTAGTAGCTCGCGACGACATCGGCTCGTATCGCTTCATGTAAACCCACACTTATGGAACAGTTGTGCAACATTCGGAACGAATCGCACGCCACGATAAAGATGACAGTCGTTTAAGTAACTGTCTGTTTGACGGCCGACCTACTGTGCAAACGTTTCATTTGGAAATAGGCAATAACGTTTTTGTTAATAATAATGTGGCAATGATATATCATAGTGGTTGCGATGATGATAATTGAGATGCAATTTGCCGATATTTCGAGTCATGTCACATGGTCATATCGCGTTCGCTGATGAATGATTTATTTGATCACTGTTCTCCTTTACTTGGTAAGATATGCCTTCTATTTGGTTCAAGAGAGAATTGTAAAGTTAAATAAACTGAGGAGACAACGTTTCGCCGACTCCTATCGACCCGCGGCCATTTTATTCGCGAAAGGTATTTTTAAAAGCACTTTGTTCGACTGTAGCCTAGAGCTGTTGGTGGAATCCCCTAAGCCCTGGTATTATTGCGCCTAATCATAGCGACAAGTGGCGGTTGATGGAATACAGGACACTCTACGCCCGCTTTAGGCACAGTACAGGACGAATGGACTACAAGCTCCGTGTTAGTGGCAGCAATATCGTTTCTCACTTGTGTAACCGCCGTGAATGCCAAGTGGATAAAAGGGTCGTCACGAATACGTTCTTGTATGCGCACGCTCACTCCATAGTGGCGCCAATCACAATATCACCACTGCCATAACTTGACTAGAAACTTAAAATGGAAGGCTAGCGAAGTGGTGTAAACGATTGGTTGGCATGGCAACGCCATTGTTGATTACGACTTGCTACGTCATTGCAACTGTGCACTTGTGTAACGTAACACACTTGTGTAACGTAACACACTTGTGTAACGTAACACACAGTTTCAGACAAAAACGAACGTTATTGTTTCATAGTCAAAGTTTCAATAAAAAAATGGTACATTTAGATACCTCAAGATACCCTAAGATGGTTTTGATTGTAGCATTCTTGTTGCTCCTCAATGACCAGATCTTCATCATCATATATTGATAGTTTAAGAATTCCAGTTCCAATTGTTTAAGGTGCTTCAAAATTATATAGAATTGCCTGATTGGACCAGAGTTGGTCCAGGCAGTTTGTAAAAGTATTTATGAATGTTGCCTGTACGACTGTTTCAGGGAGGGAATTCAAAGACTCAGTCATTATGAAAGGAAATTTTTCTTATGATATAATATTCTTTGTATTTGATCTTTGAGTAAAATAATTTTATTAACCCTCTATTCCCTGTCCTGAAAGATGCATCATCCCATTTTAGAAGTTTAGGTGAAGATTCAATGTCGTATAAATTGTGCATAATTTAAAAAAACTTCAATCATATCACCTCGTAAACGTTTATATGCTAATGAGGGTAGTTTCAGTTATTCTAATCTTTCTATATAAGTTAGGTTTCTCATACCTGGTAATTCTTTGGTTGCTTTTCTTTGGACATTTTCTATTGCAATAATGTGTATTTTCTTGTAAGGGTACTTTACTGCTATGGCGTAGTCAATATGCGTTCTTACCATTGTTTTATATAATGGCAATAGCGCATGTTTGGAAATTGAAAAGGTCTGCGAATTATTTTTTATCATCTTTGTTGTTTGGTTTACAACTTGATTAATGTGATCATCAATGGACAGCTTTGTGTCTACAATAACCCCCAAGTCGTTTTGTTTTTCAATCGTGTCGAGCGGATGTACAGTGGTGTCAAGTGTCTTAGAATATTCAATTTATTTCTCCAACATTATTTTTACATATAGTCATATGTTTGCCTTTGTTAAGATGAAATTTTAATAACCATTTGTTACTCCACTGCTCTAAGGTATTTAGGTCGTGTTGTTTGTTACTCCACTGCTCTAAGGTATTTAGGTCGTGTTGTTTGTTACTCCACTGCTCTAAGGTATTTAGGTCGTGTTGTTTGTTACTCCACTGCTCTAAGGTATTTAGGTCATGTTGTTTGTTACTCCACTGCTCTAAGGTATTTAGGTCATGTTGTTTGTTACTCCACTGCTCTAAGGTATTTAGGTCATGTTGTTTGTTACTCCACTGCTCTAAGGTATTTAGGTCATGTTGTTTGTTACTCCACTGCTCTAAGGTATTTAGGTCGTGTTGTTTGTTACTCCACTGCTCTAAGGTATTTAGGTCGTGTTATTTGTTACTCCACTGCTCTAAGGTATTTAGGTCATGTTGTTTGTTACTCCACTGCTCTATGGTATTTAGGTCGTGTTGTTTGTTACTCCACTGCTCTAAGGTATTTAGGTCGTGAGTTTGTTACTCCACTGCTCTAAGGTATTTAGGTCGTGTTGTTTGTTACTCCACTGCTCTAAGGTATTTAGGTCGTGTTGTTTGTTACTCCACTGCTCTAAGGTATTTAGGTCGTGTTGTTTGTTACTCCACTGCTCTAAGGTATTTAGGTCGTGAGTTTGTTACTCCACTGCTCTAAGGTATTTAGGTCGTGTTGTTTGTTACTCCACTGCTCTAAGGTATTTAGGTCGTGTTGTTTGTTACTCCACTGCTCTAAGGTATTTAGGTCGTGTTGTTTGTTACTCCACTGCTCTAAGGTATTTAGGTCGTGTTGTTTGTTACTCCACTGCTCTAAGGTATTTAGGTCATGTTGTTTGTTACTCCACTGCTCTATGGTATTTAGGTCGTGTTGTTTGTTACTCCACTGCTCTAAGGTATTTAGGTCGTGAGTTTGTTACTCCACTGCTCTAAGGTATTTAGGTCGTGTTGTGTGTTACTCCACTGCTCTAAGGTATTTAGGTCGTGTTGTTTGTTACTCCATTGCTCTAAGGTATTTAGGTCGTGTTGTTTGTTACTCCACTGCTCTAAGGTATTTAGGTCGTGTTGTTTGTTACTCCACTGCTCTAAGGTATTTAGGTCGTGTTGTTTGTTACTCCACTGCTCTAAGGTATTTAGGTCGTGAGTTTGTTACTCCACTGTTCTAAGGTATTTAGGTCGTGTTGTTTGTTACTCCACTGCTCTAAGGTATTTAGGTCGTGTTGTTTGTTACTCCACTGCTCTAAGGTATTTAGGTCGTGTTGTTTGTTACTCCACTGCTCTAAGGTATTTAGGTCGTGAGTTTGTTACTCCACTGCTCTAAGGTATTTAAGTCGTGTTGTTTGTTACTCCACTGCTCTAAGGTATTTAGGTCGTGTTGTTTGTTACTCCACTGCTCTAAGGTATTTAGGTCGTGTTGTTTGTTACTCCACTGCTCTAAGGTATTTAGGTCGTGTTGTTTGTTACTCCACTGCGCTAAGGTATTTAGGTCGTGTTGTAATTTTTATCTGTAATAGTTCTAAATATCTTGATGTCGACTGTAAATAAAAATGCATCAGACTTCTGGCAGTTCATTTATATATAGTACAAATAGTAATGGTCCTAAAACCGAACCCTAAGGTATCCCAGAAGTTACATTGCGCCATTTTTATTCTTTTCCATTTACAGCCACCTTTTATTTCCTATATGTGAGAAATGCTTCAATCCAATTTATGATTTCCTTCCTAATGTTGAGGCTATCCAATGTATGTATTAGCTTGTTGTGTGGTGTAGTGTCAAAAGCTTTATAGAAGTCCATATAAATGACATATGTATAATTTCCAATATCGAGTCCCAAGGACAATTGTCTAAAATTATGTATATAAGTTGGAGGAGTGTTGAACGCCCTGATATAAAACAATATTTTTTGGGCTAAATATACCATTTTCCTTGATATATTCAATAATAGGGTTTCTAATGATCCTTTCAAATACTGTACTTAATGGGTTCTACCAGTAGCCTGGCTCCTATCTCATCTCGACCACGGGATTTATTTAGGTTTTTTTAACGCAAATAATATTTTGTTTTAATTTATTGTTAAATCCTCCCTCATTGTTTTAGTCTTCACTCTAAGTGCAGTTGGTATTTCCTCTGGTTCTTCGGTTGTAAATACTCTAGCACCTCTATTATAAACATGATGCGTTTACCAAATGAAATAAAAATCTGCACCTCAGGTGTAAGTTGTGGCAGGGATCATTGTTCACGTAAGCGCGGAAGTTTATCGTTACTGCTGCGTCAATATTGTTGTAGAACATCCAGTTGAGTGTGGCGCCACCCGCGGGGACCGGCCCGCGAGGACCTGCCCGCGGGGACCTGCCCGCGTGGCTGTCGGCTCTAATTCGATATGTGTGTAGGCGATCGTGGCACGCACGCTGTTGCGTCATGCAACCTGAGAAATTCTATTAAATGTTGTGTTGCTCCACCACAAGAGCGCGTCGCTCGCCAGATCAAAGGGCGCTGATATATCTTCTATAAACGATACGACACATGTTCAGCGGCGAGCTCTTGGCCAAGCAGTTGTCTCCCGCAGCTAAATGTACCGAAAGGGACGTTATTGAGAGCTGTGGATGGTGGGAACTCACACGCAACATACAGCAATGTACAGTCACGACGGTTCAGTCATGACGGTACAGTCATGACGGTTCAGTCATGACGGTACAGTCATGACGGTTCAGTCATGACGGTACAGTCATAACGGTTCAGTCATGACGGTACAGTCATGACGGTACAGTCATGACGGTACAGTCATGACGGTACAGTCATGACGGTACAGTCATGACGGTTCAGTCATGACGGTACAGTCACGACGGTTCAGTCATGACGGTACAGTCACGACGGTTCAGTCATGACGGTACAGTCACGACGGTTCAGTCATGACGGTACAGTCACGACGGTTCAGTCATGACGGTACAGTCACGACGGTTCAGTCATGACGGTACAGTCACGACGGTTCAGTCATGACTGTACAGGCACGACGGTTCAGTCATGACGGTACAGTCACGACGGTTCAGTCATGACGATACAGTCACGACGGTTCAGTCATGACGGTACAGTCACGACGGTTCAGTCATGACGGTACAGTCACGACGGTTCAGTCATGACGGTACAGTCATGACGGTACAGTCACGACGGTTCAGTCATGACGGTACAGTCACGACGGTTCAGTCATGACTGTACAGGCACGACGGTTCAGTCATGACGGTACAGTCACGACGGTTCAGTCATGACGATACAGTCACGACGGTTCAGTCATGACGGTACAGTCACGACGGTTCAGTCATGACGGTACAGTCACGACGGTTCAGTCATGACGGTACAGTCACGACGGTTCAGTCATGACGGTTCAGTCACGACGGTACAGTCATGACGGTACAGTCACGACGGTTCAGTCATGACGGTTCAGTCACGACGGTACAGTCATGACGGTACAGTCACGACGGTTCAGTTATGACGGTACAGTCATGACGGTACAGTCATGACGGTACAGTCACGACGGTTCAGTCATGACGGTACAGTCATGACGGTACAGTCATGACGGTATATTCATGACGGTACAGTCATGACGGTACAGTCATATGTATTTGTCCTGTCACTCTCTTCAAACTTGATTATTTAAATGTAATGCTTTAGTCAAATGTATGGCTTTATTTACTACATCGTATGCATACATTGTCCTCATTATTTCAAATGATCCAACATAAATAACCAACTCACTTAACAAGCACTTATTGGAAGCAAGTATTGGTCTTAAGTTAGCATATAAAATAAACCCTTCAGATAGCCATAAAGATTACTTGCGTAATCAACTGCGGAACAGTATTGTCATGGAAGAAACTACTTGCATGGAGTTAATTTATATTTATACTTAAATATGAAGTCAAAAACTAGTGCTGGTTATGATAACACAACTACAAAATTGATGATACAGTGGGAAGTATTATTTTGCCCATGATTGAAATTTTCTATTCTATGATACGATCCGGTATATTCCCCAATAACCCTGTCTTCACAAGGGAAGGGAATATTCACTGTCTCCTCCCCGAGAAGGAAAACGACAGGCACAAGGAAGGGAAGATTCACTATCTCCTCCCCGAGAAGGAACACGACAGGCAAAAGGGAAGGGAAGATTCACTGTCTCCTCCACGAGAAGGAACATGACAGGCACAAGGAAGGGAAGATTCACTGTCTCCTCCCCGAGAAGGAACACGACAGGCACAAGGAAGGGAAGATTCATTATCTCCTCCCCGAGAAGGAACACGACAGGCAAAAGGAAAGGGAAGATTCACTGTCTCCTCCACGAGAAGGAACATGACAGGCACAATGAAGAGAAGACTCATTGTCTCCTCCACGAGAAGGAACATGACAGGCACAAGGAAGGGAAGACTCATTGTCTCCTTCACGAGAAGGAACACGACAGGCACAAGGAAGGGAAGATTCACTGTCTCCTCCACGAGAAGGAACATGACAGGCACAAGGAAGGGAAGACTCATTGTCTCCTCCACGAGAAGGAACATGACAGGCACAAGGGAAGGGAAGACTCATTGTCTCCTCCACGAGAAGGAACATGACAGGCACAAGGAAGGGAAGATTCACTAAGATTCACTGTCTCCTCCACGAGAAGGAACATGACAGGCACAAGGAAGGGAAGACTCATTGTCTCCTCCACGAGAAGGAACATGACAGGCACAAGGGAAGGGAAGACTCATTGTCTCCTCCACGAGAAGGAACATGACAGGCACAAGGGAAGGGAAGACTCATTGTCTCCTCCACGAGAAGGAACATGACAGGCACAAGGAAGGGAAGATTCACTGTCTCCTCCACGAGAAGGAACACGACAGGCACAAGGAAGGGAATATTCACTGTCTCCTCCACGAGAAGGAACACGACAGGCACAAGGAAGGGAAGACTCATTGTCTCCTCCACGAGAGGGAACACGACAGGCACAAGGGATGGGAAGATTCACTGTCTCCTCCACGAGAAGAAACACGACAGGCACAAGGAAGGGAATATTCACTGTCTCCTCCACGAGAGGGAACACGACAGGCACAAGGAAGGGAAGATTCACTGTCTCCTCCACGAGAGGGAACACGACAGGCACAAGGAAGGGAAGATTCACTGTCTCCTCCAAGAGAAGGAACATGACAGGCACAAGGAAGGGAAGATTCACTGTCTCCTCCACGAGAGGGAACACGACAGGCACAAGGAAGTGAATATTCACTGTCTCCTCTACGAGAGGGAACACGACAGGCACAAAGAAGGGAAGATTCACTGTCTCCTCCACGAGAGGGAACACGACAGGCACAAGGAAGGGAAGACTCATTGTCTCCTCCACGAGAAGGAACATGACAGGCACAAGGGAAGGGAAGATTCACTGTCTCCTCCACGAGAAGGAACACGACGGGCACAAGGAAGGGAAGACTCATTGTCTCCTCCACGAGAGGGAACACGACAGGCACAAGGAAGGGAAGATTCACTGTCTCCTCCATGAGAAGGAACATGACAGGCACAAGGAAAGGAAGACTCATTGTCTCCTCCACGAGAAGGAACATGACAGGCCCAAGGAAAGGAAGATTCACTGTCTCCTCCACGAGAGGGAACACGACAGGCACAAGGAAGGGAATATTCACTGTCTCCTCCACGAGAGGGAACACGACAGGCACAAGGAAGGGAATATGCACTGTCTCCTCCACGAGAAGGAACATGACAGGCACAAGGGAAGGGAAGACTCATTGTCTCCTCCACGAGAAGGAACACGACAGGCACAAGGAAGGGAAGACTCATTGTCTCCTCCACGAGAGGGAACACGACAGGCACAAGGCAGGGAAGAATCACTGTCTCCTCCACGAGAAGGAACAAGACGGGTTAAATTTTTTACTCCAACAAAAAACCTAAAACAAATGATCTTTCTGGTTCCAACTTAAATAAAACACTCACTACGATTTTGTAGTAATTTTGATGCGTACAAACTTGAGCTTATACAAAGAGAACTTCATAAAATGTCAAATAACATTAACAATTTAGATAATAAGAATATTGATTATATCACTGACAATATTTGTGATTAATATATTCTGCAAAACACACACACACACACACACACACACACACACACACACACACACACACACACACACACACACACACACACACACACACACACACACACACACACACACACACACACACACACACACACACACACACACACACACACACACACACACACACACACACACACACACACACACACACACACACACACACACACACACACACACACACACACACACACACACACACACACACACACACACACACACACACACACACACAGAATGTATAGTTGGAAACCCAACATTTTCTAGTGTACACACATCACATATTTGTTTACAAATATGTGATCTGCACTACACCTGTCAGGCACAAGTGTAGTGCAAAACCACGGAAAAAGCTTGATTTAGCAAAACTCAAGTCGGTAACCGCCAAACAGCAACTAGCGTAACACGTAACACCATAGTCGAGGAAGATATCGAACCAGCACCAGATGCTGATACTGAATAGGCACGTCTGAGAGATCCCTTACATGAAACAGATCATGAAATACTCGGTGTTACCCAGCGCAAACACAAAGACTGGTTCGACGAAAATGACACAGAGGCAATGAACATCCTCGACAACAACAATGAACATCCTCGACAACGTGTACACTTCACATCTCGCAGGGATAAACGACAAGAATTCGCCATCGAAAGCAACAGCCTATCGCCACTACAAGCAGCACCCTCGGGCCAGGCTACGTGCCACGAAGGAGGCCTGGTGGCCTGATAGAGTTAGGAAGATTCAACAAGCATCTGACCAGAAGGACGCGACACTTTCTATGACGTCCTCAAAGCAGTGTATGGGAACCAGTCACGTGGGGTGACACCACTCATGAGGGCCGACGGAACAACACGTATTACAGATCGAAGTGAAATTCTCAAACGATGGGCTGAACAGTTTAACAATGTACTAAATCGACCATCAACCATCTCATCGGCAGCACTCGATGAAGTAACACAACAATCAATCATCCATGAACTAGAAGCACGTCTGTGTCGCGGAACCCAATCAAGCGATAAAGAAACTGACAAGTGGAAAAGATGCAGGTTCAGATGCAATTGCTGCGGAACTATAAAAACACGGAGGGATAAACCTCACTAAACGACTTGTCCAACATAACTATACAAACACGGAGGGATAAACCTCACTAAACGACTTGTCCAACATAACTATACAAACACGGAGGGATTAACCTCACTAAACGACTTGTTCAACATAACTATACAAACACGGACGGATAAACCTCACTAAACGACTTGTCCAACATAACTATACAAACACGGATTGATAAACCTCACTAAACGACTTGTTCAACATAACTATACAAACACGGAGGGATAAACCTCACTAAACGACTTGTTCAACATAAATATACAAACACGGAGGGATTAACCTCACTAAACGACTTGTCCAACATAACTATACAAACACGAAGGGATAAACCTCACTAAACGACTTGTTCAACAAAACTATACAAACACGGAGGGATAAACCTCACTAAACGACATGTCCAACATAACTATGCAAACACGGAGGGATTAACCTCACTAAACGACTTGTCCAACATAACTATACAAACACGGAGGGATAAACCTCACTAAACGACTTGTCCAACATAACTATACAAACACGGAGGGATAAACCTCACTAAACGACTTGTCCAACAGAACTATACAAACACGGAGGGATAAACCTCACTAAACGACTTGTTCAACATAACTATACAAGCACGGAGGGATAAACCTCACTAAACGACTTGTCCAACATAACTATACAAACACGGAGGGATTAACCTCACTAAACGACTTGTTCAACATAACTATACAAACACAGAGGGATTAACCTCACTAAACGACTTGTCCAACAGAACTATACAAACACGGAGGGATTAACCTCACTAAACGACTTGTTCAACATAACTATACAAACACGGAGGGATAAACCTCACTAAACGACTTGTCCAACAGAACTATACAAACACGGAGGGATTAACCTCACTAAACGACTTGTTCAACATAACTATACAAACACGGATGGATAAACCTCACTAAACGACTTGTCCAACATAACTATACAAACACGGATTGATAAACCTCACTAAACGACTTGTTCAACATAACTATACAAACACGGAGGGATAAACCTCACTAAACGACTTGTCCAACAGAACTATACAAACACGGAGGGATAAACCTCACTAAACGACTTGTTCAACATAACTATACAAACACGGAGGGATAAACCTAACTAAACGACTTGTTCAACATAACTATACAAACACGGAGGGATAAACCTCACTAAACGACTTGTCCAACATAACTATACAAACACGGAGGGATAAACCTCACTAAACGACTTGTCCAACAGAACTATACAAACACGGAGGGATAAACCTCACTAAACGACTTGTTCAACATAACTATACAAGCACGGAGGGATAAACCTCACTAAACGACTTGTCCAACATAACTATACAAACACGGAGGGATTAACCTCACTAAACGACTTGTTCAACATAACTATACAAACACAGAGGGATTAACCTCACTAAACGACTTGTCCAACAGAACTATACAAACACGGAGGGATTAGCCTCACTAAACGACTTGTTCAACATAACTATACAAACACGGAGGGATAAACCTCACTAAACGACTTGTCCAACAGAACTATACAAACACGGAGGGATTAACCTCACTAAACGACTTGTTCAACATAACTATACAAACACGGAGGGATAAACCTCACTAAACGACTTGTCCAACAGAACTGTACAAACACGGAGGGATAAACCTCACTAAACGACTTGTTCAACATAACTATACAAACACGGAGGGATAAACCTAACTAAACGACTTGTTCAACATAACTATACAAATACGGAGTGATAAACCTCACTAAACGACTTGTCCAACATAACTATACAAACACGGAGGGATAAACCTTACTAAACGACTTGTTCAACATAACTATACAAACACGGAGGGATAAACCTCACTAAACGACTTGTCCAACAGAACTATACAAACACGGAGGGATAAACCTCACTAAACGACTTGTCCAACAGAACTATACAAACACGGAGGGATAAACCTCACTAAACGACTTGTCCGACTCTTCGCCATCATCTGGGGCAGCAGATCCGTCCCGCAACACTTCAAAGACGCATTGCTACAAGTGAAAGGGTGACAGAGCCATCTGCGACAACCGCCGTGGCATATCCCTACTATGCATAGCTGGCAAGATACTTGCCCGGATTATGCTAAATCGGCTGACACACCATTATAGCCGACAGTGTCCTACCAGAGAGCCAATATGGCTTCCGGACAGGGCGTAGTACTACTGAAATAACATGGCTCTAGAAACTATTTGCAAAGGTTGGCTATTCAAACACGTTTGTTGACATAATACGGTCCTTCCATGATGACATGGTGGCCAGAGTGCAAGACCTTCCACGATGACATGGTGGCCAGAGTGCAAGACCTTCCACGATGACATGGTGGCCAGAGTGCAAGACCTTCCACGATGACATGGTGGCCAGAGTGCAAGACCTTCCACGATGACATGGTGGCCAGAGTGCAAGACCTTCCACGATGACATGGTGGCCAGAGTGCAAGACCTTCCACGATGACATGGTGGCCAGAGTGCAAGACCTTCCACGATGACATGGTGGCCAAAGTGCAAGACCTTCCACGATGACATGGTGGCCAGAGTGCAAGACCTTCCACGATGACATGGTGGCCAGAGTGCAAGACCTTCCACGATGACATGGTGGCCAGAGTGCAAGACCTTCCACGATGACATGGTGGCCAGAGTGCAAGACCAAAGAACATCATCAGTTGCGTTTACTGTATCGAATGGCACCAAACAGCGTTGCGTAATGGCGCCAATGCTTTTCGCAATTATATTTTCCATCATGCTCCAAGATGCTCTCCGCGTTAACGATCTAGGCGTTTACATTCAATTCCGCACCAACGGAAACACAGTCAATCTACAGCGTCAGAAAGCCAAGACTAAGACTACAGAACTACTTGTCCGAGACCTGCTGTTTGGTGATGACTGTGCACTCATTGCACACTCAATCAATGATATAAAGAGAATCATTAGAGCTAGAGCAAACCACCGATTGGCATTCACAATAAGTCTAAAGAAAACGGAAGTTATATTCCAACCAAAGTCTGGCACCAACCATGTACCATCAAATATTACTGTTGACAACATCCCCTTGAAAGCCGCGAATAAATTCACTTATTATGGACCCCCTACCGACGACATATCGGACTAATAGAGCAGTTTCACATGCGCTGCAGGAACCAAGTGGCAAGGTATGGTACCAAACACTGAAGTCCTAGACCAATACGGAATATGTGGAATCGAGTTCCACATCAAACGAGCACACCTCCGATGGTCTGGTCACCTAGTCCGTATGACTGATGACAGCATACCCAATGCGCTGTTCTCTGGCCAACTGAAAACTGGTTGCCGAACAAGAGGCGGCCAAAGAAAAAGATACAAAGTCATAATAAAATCAACATTGAAGTCCTGCTCCATCCCTCTTAACGCGTGGGAAACGACAGCAACAAACCGCCCTCTCTGGCGTCACACTTGCCACACCGGTCTACAGGACTTCGAGCAGAAACGACTATAAATAATCAAAGACCAGAGAACAGAGCGGAAGAATGGTCAACCTCCGCAGGGACCACCGATGATTGCACTATTTGCCAATGCGCGTCGCTCATCGGCGTGCACAGTCACTAGAGAAAACACAACCGACTCGGGACGAGATCCGTCGTTCGACGGCTCACTCCATTACTTGTCTGTTTTTAAAGGCTTATCAAAAGGTACTGCACCTTTATTGATTACACTAAAGCTTTTGATACTATAAATATACTTGCTTTGTAGAGTAAACTCATAAACCATAATATTAATGGTAAAAAAGTGTTATCTATTATTGTATGATGATGATACTATCACAATGGCGGAGTCAGCCACTGAACTTTATGACTGCATAATGCAGTATCTCATTATTGTAAATTATGGTCATTAAAAGTTGATACAACTAAGGCTAAAGTTTTAATCTTCTCTAAAGATAAAACCCGTAAAATTCCTACATTCTCTTTCAATGGAACAGACCTTTTGACTATGTTTATCTAGGTGTCAACATGAACTATAATGGTTTGTTCTTACTAGGCAAAGGCAATACGTACAAGCACAGAAAGCTATGTATAGTTTGATTAAAAAGTCACGACAATTACTTCTTCCAATTGATATATTTCAAATATGTGATGTGAACTATGGGGGTGTGAGAATTGTGGCAGCATTGAAAAGCTTCACATGGAATTCTGTATAATGGTATTACATGTCAACAAATCTTCTAAATGTAAGATATATGGCGAACTGGGCAGACCACCACTAGTTATACAAATTAAGCAAAGGATGGCTAATTTCTGGATTGAGCTAGTACGAGGAAAATATTCAAAGTTATCAGTGATAATGTACACATTATTAGTCAACTTAAATAATAACACTTAGTATGAATCACCTTCGATAAAAAACTGTTCAAAATATTTTATATGAAAGAGGTCTTTCTAACGTTTGACATTTTCCTAATGTCGTCGATCACAAATGACTAAATAATTGTCTTAACATCATCTTCATGATGAATATATTCAAACATGGTTATCAAATGTATTGCACAATGATAAATGTATTACGTATTGAATATTTAAAGAAGTATTCGAGTTTGAACCACACTTGACCTTGTCACCGGAGAGATTAAGAACTATTTTTACTAGGCTGGTAACACAAAATTGCTTATTGAAACAGGCAGATGGTTCAATATTGCTTATTGAAACAGGCAGATGGTTCAATATTGACAGAAATGAAAGGTATTGTACTTTGTGTAATAGAAGTGAGATTGGGGGTGAATTTTGTGTATTGTTTCTATGTGACTCTTTAAGAGACCAAATAAATAGATTTCTGACAAGATATTTTATTAATCACCCTAATTCTTTCAAGTTCTCTGTGTTATTTAATATTCATAGTTTAAATAAACTAATAAGAATTTGTAAATTGATCAAAATCATAATTGGTAAGTTTAACTAATATTGACTGTTCTTATTATTTAAAAATGTTATGAGTACTTGCAAGTACTCTGGGTATTGTATATTTATATCATACATCATTGTATGGTATTAGAGAATAAAATTTGACTTGACTTGACAAATCGTTCGGTTTTCTGGACGAAAAAGTTAACGATGCGGTGAGTTAAGAAACAGTGCGAAGATTGAGAACATTGGTAAAGATTGAGAACATTGGTAAAGATTGAGAACATTGGTAAAGATTGAGAACATTGGTAAAGATTGAGAACATTGGTAAAGATTGAGAACATTGGTACAGATTGAGAACATTGGTAAAGATTGAGAACATTGGTAAAGATTGAGAACATTGGTAAAGATTGAGAACATTGGTACAGATTGAGAACATTGGTAAAGATTGAGAACATTGGTAAAGATTGAGAACATTGGTAAAGATTGAGAACATTGGTAAAGATTGAGAACATTGGTAAAGATTGAGAACATTGGTAAAGATTGAGAACATTGGTAAAGATTGAGAACATTGGTACAGATTGAGAACATTGGTACAGATTAACAGTGATGAGTCGTATACGTACCGAGGCGGGGCAGGAACTGCTGCCGACGACGTCTAGAAAGAATGATTAGTTGGATACTTAATAGTGTGTGTGTGCGTGCGTGCGTGCGTGCGTGCGTGCGTGCGTGCGTGTGTGTGTGCGCGCGTATATACATATTTACTTTTTCTTCCGTTAATGGGTTCAAATTGAGTTGAGCTCTTGCGAGTATATTTACGCCTGTAGTGAGTCTTACAGAGATAAATCGTCCGTTAGTTGACATCTAAGAAACAAAAATAGATTTTACGCTTTCGTTCTTAAGCTTTTTCTAATATCCATCTCAGGTCGGCTGTTTGACCCCTTTGCCTATTTCCCTTTCGTGAAACCTGTCTGCTCGATGGGCATTTCTCGCTTGATGAAGCATGATGGGCAGCCAATGTGTATTTTTAAACATGTACAGAAAGCGTGCGAAACATGAGTGACGATCATGGCATATTACAATGTTGATTACACGGGCACAAGTAGAATATGAACTATTCCAGGCTTATACTGACATTCTTTATGATGACAACGGCGGAGTGACACTGACCGGACACACGGTGTACACGCCTACGTTATTTCCGTCTGTTCACTGACAAATATCTCCTCTCGTTATAAAACGGTTGAAGTTATTGACGAAGACTATTGACATTCGATGTATTGGTGATGTGAACTAATTGGTACCTATGTGTATTTAGGGGTACCTAGGTGTACTTATGGGTACCTAGGTGTACTTAGAGGTACTTATGTGTACTTAGGGTTACCTAGGTGTACTTAGGGGTACCTATGTGTACTTAGGGGTACCTATGTGTACTTATGGGTACCTATGTGTACTTAGGGGTACCTAGGTGTATTTAGGGGTACCTATGTGTACTTAGGGGTATCTATGTGTACTTAGGGGTACCTATGTGTATTTAGGGGTACCTAGGTGCACTTAAGGGTACCTATGTGTATTTAGGGGTACCTATGTGTACTTAGGGGTACCTAGGTGTACTTAGGGGTATCTATGTGTACTTAGGGGTACCTAGGTGTATTTAGGGGTACCTAGGTGTACTTAGGGGTATCTATGTGTACTTAGGGGTACCTATGTGTACTTAGGGGTACCTATGTGTACTTAGGGGTACCTAGGTGTACTTAGGGGTACCTATGTGTACTTAGGGGTACCTAGGTGTACTTAGAGATACCTACACACACACAAGTGTTTTCTTGACGTGCGTGTTCGCGTTATTACGAAGTCGAACGACAGTGATTCGATTAATTAAAGGTCGAAGACGAGAACTCGCGAAAGCCGGTGGCCATTGCTGTATCATCGTAACCTTTGAAAGGTGCCAACTGCTTCCAGCAATGTCACCATTTACCCCACGCAGTCTCACGTTGACGTTCTGGCTGCAGTGACACAGTTTCCAACCAATGGTCGATCGAAAGAAGTGCTTTCTTGTTAATGTTGTAGCTGTTGCTCCGTTCGAGATGTTTCACTTCCGGAATGTGAGATAAACTAAATCACATCCATTGTTTTTTCTCTTGCTGACATAGCTATCTAACAAGGTTGCAAAACTACCTACTCTTTCTAGGGAGTATGATAATAGCTATGTTCTTCTTCTTTCTAGGGTGTATGATAATAGCTATGTTCTTCTTCTTTCTAGGGTGTATGATAATAGCTATGTTCTTCTTCTTTCTAGGGTGTATGATAATAGCTATGTTCTTCTTCTTTCTAGGGTGTATGATAATAGCTATGTTCTTCTTCTTTCTAGGGTGTATGATAATAGCTATGTTCTTCTTCTTTCTAGGGTGTATGATAATAGCTATGTTCTTCTTCTTTCTAGGGTGTATGATAATAGCTATGTTCTTCTTCTGTCTAGGGTGTATGATAATAGCTATGTTCTTCTTCTTTCTAGGGTGTATGATAATAGCTATGTTCTTCTTCTTTCTAGGGTGTATGATAATAGCTATGTTCTTCTTCTGGCGTTGACGAGTCTTTACAGCGTCTGTTGTACAGCACTGGTGTTGACGAGTCTTTACAGCGTCTGTTGTACAGCACTGGTGTTGACGAGTCTTTACAGCGTCTGTTGTACAGCACTGGTGTTGACGAGTCTTTACAGCGTCTGTTGTACAGCACTGGCGTTGACGAGTCTTTACAGCGTCTGTTGTACAGCACTGGCGTTGACGAGTCTTTACAGCGTCTGTTCTACAGCACTGGCGTTGACGAGTCTTTACAGCGTCTGTTGTACAGCACTGGTGTTGACGAGTCTTTACAGCGTCTGTTGTACAGCACTGGCGTTGACGAGTCTTTACAGCGTCTGTTGTACAGCACTGGCGTTGACGAGTCTTTACAGCGTCTGTTGTACAGCACTGGCGTTGACGAGTCTTTACAGCGTCTGTTGTACAGCACTGGCGTTGACGAGTCTTTACAGCGTCTGTTGCACAGCACTGGCGTTGACGAGTCTTTACAGCGTCTGTTGTACAGCACTGGCGTTGACGAGTCTTTACAGCGTCTGTTGTACAGCACTGGCGTTGACGAGTCTTTACAGCGTCTGTTGTACAGCACTGGCGTTGACGAGTCTTTACAGCGTTTGTTGTACAGCACTGGCGTTGACGAGTCTTTACAGCGTCTGTTGCACAGCACTGGCGTTGACAAGTCTTTACAGCGTCTGTTGTACAGCACTGGCGTTGACAAGTCTTTACAGCGTCTGTTGTACAGCACTGGTGTTGACGAGTCTTTACAGCGTATGTTGTACAGCACTGGCGTTGACGAGTCTTTACAGCGTCTGTTGTACAGCACTGGTGTTGACGAGTCTTTACAGCGTCTGTTGTACAGAACTGGCGTTGACGAGTCTTTACTGCGTCTGTTGTACAGCACTGGTGTTGACGAGTCTTTACAGCGTCTGTTGTACAGCACTGGCGTTGATGAGTCTTTACAGCGTCTGTTGTACAGCACTGGCGTTGACGAGTCTTTACAGCGTCTGTTGTACAGCACTGGCGTTGATGAGTCTTTACAGCGTCTGTTGTACAGCACTGGCGTTGACGAGTCTTTACAGCGTCTGTTGTACAGCACTGGCGTTGACAAGTCTTTACAGCGTATGTTGTTTACACTGGCGTTGACGAGTCGCGTGCGCTGTTTACGGCATCGCGAAGGTCAAGGTTGTTCGCGAAACATTTGCTATTTAATTTTGAGCAAATGTTTAGCTGTATGTAACCTAAATATGGACACCCTTAACCGTCGTATTTGTATATTCGATGACACAACTTTATTTGAGATTGTTGGCGCTCTCCGCGAGCTTTGTTTTTGAAAACTGTCAAAACAATCAAACCGGTGTGTCACAGAAAAAGTGTCGTTTGTGACACGACGTCTTTTTTAAATTGCAATTTTTTTCTTCACTAATAAGTCAAATGTAGTGTGTTTGATGGATCGCATTATCAGCCACTTTTGGACAACTTTTTTTTTTGCCCAATTGTGCACACTATGGACATTATGATGGAAATTTCGATCATTAGCTTATTAGCATTTTATGAACATTTTGAAAACGCTCTTAAAAATCTATGATGGATTCTCTTTTATGATGAGTTTTTCTTCTGAGCTCTGTGTCTTAGTGAAACGCTCCCCGGGCTTCTTAGACACGAGATGGTGATAATACACATTGTGCTAGATACGGCGCAAGTCTACTGTAAGCCCAACGGCAAGCCAACAACACTAGGTGACAATTGAGTTCCCATTTGTCCCACCAGGTGACATTACCACTAACATACTTGACTGCGTGTGTCATAAAGATCTACCGATGAGTTTCATCCGTGGACGACAACATCATATTACAGGAAAGTCTAAGTAGACTGGCACGAGATATGGTAAATACAACTCCATCGCCAGACATGCACTGCGATGTTTGTCGATAAGAAACATTCACGATCGATCCCACACTATGAAAACTGGTTTCATTATAAACGTTTCCGATGTGGAGAAATGACTCAGAATAATGTTTGAAGCCGAAAGGCATTGAGCAGTTAACAAAAGAAATGATACTGCGTATGATATTAGAAATTGTGTGACCTGGGGCAAAGTGTTCCTGGGGCAAAGTGTGACCTGGGGCAAAGTGGAATGAACGAAATTACACTAACTTCAAACAGCTACAAGAGGAATCGAACAAGGGACGGGGGGAGGGGTGGGGGGGTCCTCTCGACCGACAGTCCGGTGAGCTAACATGCACCGTTCCATTTGGTTTGAATAAAATTGATAACGACAGCTAACGTTTGACAAAAAACCACGATCAATATCAATATGCGGGTTTTCTCTTAATTTTTCTTCTGAGTATCATTTATCGGACTTTGTCGACCCTGATACAACGCCTTGTCGACCCTGATACAACGCCTTGTCGACCCTGATACAACGCCTCATCGACCCTGATACAAACATTGTCGACCCTGATACGACGCCGATGTCACATATAGTTAATTATGATAAATTAATGTATTGAATTAATGTATTAATTAGAATTGATCAGGTACGAAGAGAAGATGACAGGAACGAAGTGAAGATGACAGGAATGAAGTGAAGATGAGAGGAATGAAGTGAAGATGACAGGAATGAAGTGAAGATGAGAGGAATGAAGTGAAGATGACAGGAACGAAGTGAAGATGACAGGAACGAAGTGAAGATGACAGGAACGAAGTGAAGATGAGAGGAATGAAGTGAAGATGACAGGAACGAAGTGAAGATGACAGGAACGAAGTGAAGATGAGAGGAATGAAGTGAAGATGACAGGAACGAAGTGAAGATGACAGGAACGAAGTGAAGTTGAGAGGAATGAAGTGAAGATGACAGGAACGAAGTGAAGATGACAGGAATGAAGTGAAGATGACAGGAACGAAGTGAAGATGACAGGAATGAAATGAAAATGACAGGAATGAAGTGAAGATGACAGGAATGAAGTGAAGATGACAGGAACGAAGTGAAGATGACAGGAATGAAGTGAAGATGACAGGAATGAAGAGAAGATGACAGGAACGAAGTGAAGATGAAAGGAACGAAATGAAGATGACAGGAATGAAGTGAAGATGAGAGGAACGAAGTGAAGATGACAGGAATGAAGTGAAGATGAAAGGAATGAAGAGAAGATGACAGGAACGAAGTGAAGATGACAGGAATGAAGTGAAGATGACAGTAATGAAGAGAAGATGACAGGAACGAAGTAAAGATGACAGGAATGAAGTGAAGATGACAGTAATGAAGAGAAGATGACAGGAATGAATAAAGAGATAAGGAAGTATGGAAAAAACAAATAAACGAATGACTGAAGAAAGAATGAGTGAAAGACGTAATAATGAAACAATGAAACAATTGAATATACAGAAATAAACAAGTAAATAATAACTGAACCTATCAAAACAAGAGAGAAGGACCCCGGAACGAAAGAAGGAACAACTTACTAAATAATAATTACTCTGAAAACAAATAACAAGGAAGGCGGTGATGGCCGGCGGATAAAATTACTTTCATGACTAAAAAAGAGAATGAATGGATAACTAAGGAAGTAATAAACAAAACAGAAAGATGCCAGGCGGATACTGGCAGGCAGTCCTACATCCGTAGTCATGGACGCTTTCTCACCGGGCGATCGCTGCCACGCCAGACACATGTCCACGTCAAACAGACATGATTCATTGTGTAAACGTTTCTCGGCCAGATCGTCTCTCTACCCCGTGATTAAGCTTGCGTCTGACTAGATACAGCGATGGCTACGGATAATGACACCTTAGGCATAGACGTAATTTTGTTGTCGGAGGACAGTGTTGCCGTCTCGCGGTGTCCGGCCTCATACTGGAAGGCAACATCACTAGGAACATTAGTCAATCCTGCTTTCAAATATCAGGAAATGAGACTGATTTCTTCCACATCGTGGCTTGGACAGTTGCAAGATCGGAAGCAACACGTTTTCCAAATATACCCAACCGGCGTTTCTCACACGTGTGTCATGAACTCCAAGTAAAAGCAGAAAAGGGTGCGAACATTGAAACTTTACTTAACGGCGCCAGAACTAAATTTTCATATGCGAAAATATGTCAATGTTATTGTATTTCTAGGCTCTTGGTACCTAACGAGTCTTGATTTGGCGAGAGCTGATTATGACGTCACACCCAGACACGTTCACAATGTTCGCTGGCGTGTTTTTTTTAGAGTTTACCAATGCTCGTGTCCGGCAGATTTGTCATCTACTTGAAATATTACTAATCACATTTGGTATCAATGTAAGCAGGAAGAGTAACTCATACTTGTCATCTACATGAAAGATTATTAACCACATTTGGTATCAATGTAAGCAGGAAGAGTAACTCATACTTGTCATCTACATGAAAGATTATTAACCACATTTGGTATCAATGTAAGCAGGAAGAGTAACTCATACTTGTCATCTACATGAAAGATTACTAACCACATTTGGTATCAATGTAAGCAGGAAGAGTAACTCATACTTGTCATCTACATGAAAGATTACTAACCACATTTGGTATCAATGTAAGCAGGAAGAGTAACTCATACTTGTCATCTACATGAAAGATTACTAACCACATTTGGTATCAATGTAAGCAGAAAGAGTAACTCATACTTGTCATCTACATGAAAGATTACTAACCACATTTGGTATCAATGTAAGCAGGAAGAGTAACTCATACTTGTCATCTACTTGAAAGATTACTAACCACATTTGGTATCAATGTAAGCAGGAAGAGTAATTCATACTTGTCATCTACTTGAAAGATTACTAACCACATTTGGTATCAATGTAAGCAGGAAGAGTAATTCATACTTGTCAACTACTTGAAAGATTACAAACCACATTTGGTATCAATGTAAGCAGGAAGAATAACTCATACTTGTCAACTACTTGAAAGATTACAAACCACATTTGGTATCAATGTAAGCAGGAAGAATAACTCATACTTGTCAACTACTTGAAAGATTACTAACCACATTTGGTATCAATGTAAGCAGGAAGAGTAACTCATACTTGTCATCTACATGAAAGATTACTAACCACATTTGGTATCAATGTAAGCAGGAAGAGTAACTCATACTTGTCATCTACATGAAAGATTACTAACCACATTTGGTATCAATGTAAGCAGGAAGAGTAACTCATACTTGTCATCTACTTGAAAGATTACTAACCACATTTGGTATCAATGTAAGCAGGAAGAGTAACTCATACTTATCAACTACTTGAAAGATTACTAACCACATTTGGTATCAATGTAAGCACGAAGAGTAAATCATACTTGTCATCTACTTGAAAGATTACTAACCACATTTGATATCAATGTAAGCAGGAAGAGTAACTCATACTTGTCATCTACATGAAAGATTACTAACCACATTTGGTATCAATGTAAGCAGGAAGAGTAACTCATACTTGTCATCTACTTGAAATATTACTAACCACATTTCGTATCAATGTAAGCAGGAAGAGTAACTCATACTTGTCATCTACTTGAAAGATTACTAACCACATTTGGTATCAATGTAAGCAGGAAGAGTAACTCATACTTGTCATCTACTTGAAAGATTACTAACCACATTTGGTATCAATGTAAGCAGGAAGAGTAATTCATACTTGTCATCTACAAGAAAGATTACTAACCACATTTGGTATCAATGTAAGCAGGAAGAGTAACTCATACTTGTCAACTACTTGAAAGATTACTAACCACATTTGGTATCAATGTAAGCAGGAAGAGTAATTCATACTTGTCATCTACTTGAAAGATTACTAACCACATTTGGTATCAATGTAAGCAGGAAGAGTAATTCATACTTGTCAACTACTTGAAAGATTACAAACCACATTTGGTATCAATGTAAGCAGGAAGAATAACTCATACTTGTCAACTACTTGAAAGATTACTAACCACATTTGGTATCAATGTAAGCAGGAAGAGTAACTCATACTTGTCATCTACATGAAAGATTACTAACCACATTTGGTATCAATGTAAGCAGGAAGAGTAACTCATACTTGTCATCTACATGAAAGATTACTAACCACATTTGGTATCAATGTAAGCAGGAAGAGTAACTCATACTTGTCATCTACTTGAAAGATTACTAACCACATTTGGTATCAATGTAAGCAGGAAGAGTAACTCATACTTGTCAACTACTTGAAAGATTACTAACCACATTTGGTATCAATGTAAGCACGAAGAGTAAATCATACTTGTCATCTACTTGAAAGATTACTAACCACATTTGATATCAATGTAAGCAGGAAGAGTAACTCATACTTGTCATCTACATGAAAGATTACTAACCACATTTGGTATCAATGTAAGCAGGAAGAGTAACTCATACTTGTCATCTACTTGAAATATTACTAACCACATTTCGTATCAATGTAAGCAGGAAGAGTAACTCATACTTGTCATCTACTTGAAAGATTACTAACCACATTTGGTATCAATGTAAGCAGGAAGAGTAACTCATACTTGTCATCTACTTGAAATATTACTAACCACATCTGGTATCAATGTAAGCAGGAAGAGTAATTCATACTTGTCAACTACTTGAAAGATTACTAACCACATTTGGTATCAATGTAAGCAGGAAGAGTAACTCATACTTGTCAACTACTTGAAAGATTACTAACCACATTTGGTATCAATGTAAGCACGAAGAGTAAATCATACTTGTCATCTACTTGAAAGATTACTAACCACATTTGGTATCAATGTAAGCAGGAAGAGTAACTCATACTAAAATACACTTCACGACAAATTAAGCTTATACCCGAGAGAAATTACTTGGCATCGGAATGTTGTGTGTCATCGTGTTGTGATCCATCACGTTTTTACTCGAATTATTACCGCAGCCTGCATGATTACGGGTTGAACATGATTACGGGTTAACATGATTACGGGTTGAACATGATTACGGGTTTAACATGATTACTGGTTGAACACGATTACTGGTTGAACATGATTACGGGTTTAACATGATTACTGGTTTAACATGATTACAGGTTTAACATGATTACGGGTTGAACATGATTACGGGTTTAATATGATTACTGGTTGAACATGATTACGGGTTGAACATGATTACGGGTTTAACATGATTACAGGTTTAACATGATTACGGGTTGAACATGATTACGGGTTTAACATGATTACTGGTTGAACATGATTACTGGTTGAACATGATTACGGATTTAACATGATTACGGGTTTAACATGATTACGGATTGAACAAGCTCAACAATCGTTTTCTATTGAATGAGAATTTAATGAGTTGAACTCACGAGGCGTGACAGAATCACACTTTTCTTTATAGAATCACACAATCGTGACGGAATCATATCAACATCTCAATTCCATTCCTATCCATAGTCAGGAACTATCTGGGTAGAACTCAACACTTTTTTAATAGGTATAATATTCACAAAGAAACAATCACCAGGATTAAGAGTCATTTACACCAAGCCATTCTCCCCGCGATCAAATAGTGTAGACGAAACTATCGAGCTTGTTAAAGACTACGACCTAATGATTCCATTTCCCGTGTGATGTCTGTTTTCCACCGAAAAGCGTCATAATGTTTGTGTTTCCAAATATCACGGCAACATTATACTTCGAAAGTATTAAATAAATTCCACCGTATTCAAGGCGCGAATTCCTACCAAATACGTCGATGGTCGTGGCGTGACGTAGATGTCTAGAGGTGATCCCAGTATCACCTGTGGGGTGTGTCAGGGGATGACTATGGCGATGATGCGGAGGATGCCGAACAATGGATCCAGTGTCCTGTTTGTAAACATTGGTTTCATACGAGCTATGCCGCGGTACATGGCCGGGACATATTTGATTTCCTATGCGACCAATGCGCTGATCAATACAACTGAAGTTGACCTGGTGGGATGTGTGAGTATTTGACTCTAGTTATCTGTTGCGTTTTGGAGCTTGCTCTATTGTTAATTGTTAATACATTCTGAACCAACTGATATCCCTGAATAAACCCTAGTGCATACCAAGAGAAAAACAGAGGAAATGTGCACTCGTGATTCCGTCACGCTAACCTTGTGATTTTGTCATAGAGTAGGTGTGGCTTGCAATAGTAGAAATACTATATGTATTTGATTGGGCTTGTGGATACCTGTAAGATGATGTATGCCCCTATCAGAATAAGTATCCAGGTTCTGGATGTGATCAGCAGAAGAACAGAGTTTGGAGTTTTAAAAAACTTCGTCCATCGTGACCTGTTTGTTGTATTTCCATCGCGGACTTTTAATTGAATAACAAAATTAAATATAATTTTGCCGTAACCAACTTTTTCAATATGTTTTATGGCTGACCGTTCGTATCAGTAAGTATAAGTTTATCAACATCAAGTTAATTACTCCTCAAATTGGCAATTTCGTCTCGTAAAATATGTGAAACTGGTAATTCCCTCACGCTAGAATAGTCAAACTGCATGAATCGTATTATCAAGCTGTTCGAATGTTGATATAACTGTTGTTCGCAACGCTGCAGGTTTCTTACGCGCATTAGTCAAACTGGCCTGCTGATCCCGGCTGATCCCGGCTGATCCCGGCTGATCCCGGCTGATAGCATCAGAAAGTGATGGGGAAAGTGATCACGCCATGGTCTGTAAGGCCGAAGTGGTTCCTAAGCTCTTGGGATAGCGAGACTGGCACGTGCGATGTAATCATAAAATCAGATGCTAAAGCTTTGTAGATAACTATTCTGTCATTCAGAACACACACATAACGACTACACGTGAGTTGTCAACTGTTGGTGGAGAACACACACACAACGACTACATTTGAGTTGTCAACTGTTGGTGGAGAACATACACATAACGACTACATTTGAGTTGTCAACTGTTGGTGGAGAACACACACATAACGACTACATTTGAGTTGTCAACTGTTGGTGGAGAACATACACATAACGACTACATTTGAGTTGTCAACTGTTGGTGGAGAACATACACATAACGACTACATTTGAGTTGTCAACTGTTGGTGGAGAACATACACATAACGACTACATTTGAGTTGTCAACTGTTGGTGGAGAACACACACATAACGACTACATTTGAGTTGTCAACTGTTGGTGGAGAACATACACATAACGACTACATTTGAGTTGTCAACTGTTGGTGGAGAACATACACATAACGACTACATTTGAGTTGTCAACTGTTGGTGGAGAACATACACATAACGACTACATTTGAGTTGTCAACTGTTGGTGGAGAACATACACATAACGACTACATTTGAGTTGTCAACTGTTGGTGGAGAACATACACATAACGACTACATTTGAGTTGTCAACTGTTGGTGGAGAACATACACATAACGACTACATTTGAGTTGTCAACTGTTGGTGGAGAACATACACATAACGACTACATTTGAGTTGTCAACTGTTGGTGGAGAACATACACATAACGACTACATTTGAGTTGTCAACTGTTGGTGGAGAACACACACATAACGACTACATTTGAGTTGTCAACTGTTGGTGGAGAACATACACATAACGACTACATTTGAGTTGTCAACTGTTGGTGGAGAACATACACATAACGACTACATTTGAGTTGTCAACTGTTGGTGGAGAACATACACATAACGACTACATTTGAGTTGTCAACTGTTGGTGGAGAACATACACATAACGACTACATTTGAGTTGTCAACTGTTGGTGGAGAACATACACATAACGACTACATTTGAGTTGTCAACTGTTGGTGGAGAACATACACATAACGACTACATTTGAGTTGTCAACTGTTGGTGGAGAACATACACATAACGACTACATTTGAGTTGTCAACTGTTGGTGGAGAACATACACATAACGACTACATTTGAGTTGTCAACTGTTGGTGGAGAACATACACATAACGACTACATTTGAGTTGTCAACTGTTGGTGGAGAACACACACATAACGACTACATTTGAGTTGTCAACTGTTGGTGGAGAACATACACATAACGACTACATTTGAGTTGTCAACTGTTGGTGGAGAACATACACATAACGACTACATTTGAGTTGTCAACTGTTGGTGGAGAACATACACATAACGACTACATTTGAGTTGTCAACTGTTGGTGGAGAACATACACATAACGACTACATTTGAGTTGTCAACTGTTGGTGGAGAACATACACATAACGACTACATTTGAGTTGTCAACTGTTGGTGGAGAACATACACATAACGACTACATTTGAGTTGTCAACTGTTGGTGGAGAACATACACATAACGACTACATTTGAGTTGTCAACTGTTGGTGGAGAACATACACATAACGACTACATTTGAGTTGTCAACTGTTGGTGGAGAACATACACATAACGACTACATTTGAGTTGTCAACTGTTGGTGGAGAACATACACATAACGACTACATTTGAGTTGTCAACTGTTGGTGGAGAACATACACATAACGACTACATTTGAGTTGTCAACTGTTGGTGGAGAACATACACATAACGACTACATTTGAGTTGTCAACTGTTGGTGGAGAACATACACATAACGACTACATTTGAGTTGTCAACTGTTGGTGGAGAACATACACATAACGACTACATTTGAGTTGTCAACTGTTGGTGGAGAACATACACATAACGACTACATTTGAGTTGTCAACTGAAAAAGTAGTCGCCAACATGTTGGCAACTCAAGAATCTGTGTGTGGCGGGATTAACAGTTAACCACTAATAGTTAGCCACTAACCGTTAGCCGCCCACAGTTAGCCACTAACCGTTAGCCGCTAACCGTTAGCTGCCCACAGTTAGCTACTAACAGTTGGCAACTAATAATTAGCCACTAAAAGTTGGCAACTAATAGTTAGCCACTAACTGTTAGCCACCAACAGTTAGCCACTAACCAACCGTTAGCCGCTCCGATTAAAACCCGTCCGAGGCTCAGGACGTACGAGCCTTGCAGGAGTTGCAGCGGGGATGTTTATCTGAGACAACGTATACATCAACGTATACATCAACGTAGACACCAACGTAGACACAAACGACCACCTACTGCTAATCTACATTTCCGGTAGATACGCGTTTCACTGACAACGAAACCAGTGTCAAGGGTCCGATGTTCAGTGTCTGGCACTTCTGTGTAAGAATAGGCGCATAGCGGTAGGATTCAAAACACAGACCCACAGAAGGCGCACGTAACAGTCATTCATCGAAAATATAATAATGGAGTTGACAATAACGACAGGATCTGTACAAGGCTTGGACTAAGTAACTACAACATATTCGTAATCCAGAAGAAAGCTGACTAATTACAACATGACGTCAACAGACGTCAAGCAAAGAAGTTTTCAAATGAGGCCAATGTAGAAGAGGAGCACAATGTAGAAGAGGAGCACAATGTAGTAGAGGAGAACAATGTAGAAGTGGAGCACAATGTAGAAAAGGAGCACACTGTAGAAGAGGAGCACAATGTAGAAGAAGAGCACAATGTAGAAGAGGAGCACAATGTAGAAGTGGAGCACAATGTAGAAGAGGAGCACAATGTAGAAGAGGAGCACAATGTAGAAGAGGAGCACAATGTAGAAGAGGAGCACAATGTAGAAGTGGAGCACAATGTAGAAGAGGAGCACAATGTAGAAGTGGAGCACAATGTAGAAAAGGAGCACACTGTAGAAGAGGAGCACAATGTAGAAGAGGAGCACAATGTAGAAGTGGAGCACAATGTAGAAGTGGAGCACAATGTAGAAGAGGAGCACAATGTAGAAGAGGAGCACAATGTAGAAGTGGAGCACAATGTAGAAGAGGAGCACAATGTAGAAGAGGAGCACAATGTAGAAGAGGAGCACAATGTAGAAGAGGAGCACAATGTAGAAGTGGAGCACAATGTAGAAAAGGAGCACACTGTAGAAGAGGAGCACAATGTAGTAGAGGAACATAATGTAGAAGAGGAGCACAATGTACTAGAGGAGCACAATGTAGTAGAGGAGCACAATGTAGAAGAGGAGCACAATGTAGAAGAGGAGCACAATGTAGTAGAGGAGCACAATGTAGAAGAGGAGCACAATGTACTAGAGGAGCACAATGTAGTAGAGGAGCACAATGTAGAAGAGGAGCACAATGCAGAAGAGGAGCACACTGTAGAAGTGGAGCACAATGTAGAAGTGGAGCACAATGTAGAAGAGGAGCACAATGTAGAAGAGGAGCACAATGTAGTAGAGGAGCACAATGTAGAAGAGGAGCGCAATGTAGAAGAGGAGCACAATGTAGTAGATGAGCACAATGTAGAAGAGGAGCACAATGTAGTGGAGGAGCACAATGTAGTAGATGAGCACACTGTAGAAGTGGAGCACAATGTAGAAGTGGAGCACAATGTAGAAGAGGAGCACACTGTACTAGAGGAGCACAATGTAGTAGAGGAGCACAATGTAGAAGAGGAGCACAATGTAGAAGAGGAGCACAATGTAGTAGAGGAGCACAATGTAGTAGAGGAGCACAATGTAGTAGAGGAGCACAATGTAGAAGAGGAGTAAAATGTAGAAGAGGAGCACAATGTAGAAGAGGAGCACAATGTAGAAGAGGAGCACAATGTAGTAGAGGAGCACAATGTAGAAGTGGAGCACAATGTAGTAGAGGAGCACAATGTAGAAGAGGAGCACAATGTAGTGAAGGAGCACAATGTAGTAGAGGAGCACAATGTAGAAGTGGAGCACAATGTAGTAGAGGAGCACAATGTAGAAGAGGAGTACTATGTAGAATAGGAGCACAATGTAGTAGAGGAGCACAATGTAGTAGAGGAACATAATGTAGAAGAGGAGCACAATGTAATAGAGGAGCATAATGTAGTAGAGGAGCACAATGTAGAAGAGGAGCACAATGTAGAAGAGGAGCACAATGTAGTAGAGGAGCACAATGTAGAAGAGGAGCACAATGTACTAGAGGAGCACAATGTAGTAGAGGAGCACAATGTAGAAGAGGAGCACAATGTACTAGAGGAGCACAATGTAGAAGAGGAGCACAATGTAGAAGAGGAGCACAATGTAGTAGAGGAGCACAATGTAGAAGAGGAGCACAATGTACTAGAGGAGCACAATGTAGTAGAGGAGCACAATGTAGAAGAGGAGCACAATGTACTAGAGGAACACAATGTAGTAGAGAAGCACAATGTAGAAGAGGAGCACAATGTAGAAGAGGAGCACAATGTAGTAGAGGAGCACAATGTAGAAGAGGAGCACAATGTAGAAGAGGAGCACAATGTAGTAGAGGAGCACAATGTAGAAGAGGAGCACAATGTAGTAGAGGAGCACAATGTAGTAGAGGAGCACAATGTAGTAGAGGAGCACAATGTAGAAGAGGAGTAAAATGTAGAAGATGAGCACAATGTAGAAGAGGAGCACAATGTAGAAGAGGAGCACAATGTAGTAGAGGAGCACAATATAGAAGTGGAGCACAATGTAGTAGAGGAGCACAATGTAGAAGAGTAGCACAATGTAGTGGAGGAGCACAATATAGTAGAGGAGCACAATATAGAAGTGGAGCACAATGTAGTAGAGGAGCACAATGTAGAAGTGGAGCACAATGTAGAAGAGGAGCACAATGTAGAAGAGGAGCACAATGTAGTGGAGGAGCACAATGTAGAAGTGGAGCACAATGTAGTAGAGGAGCACAATGTAGAAGAGGAGCACAATGTAGAAGAGGAGCACAATGTAGTAGAGGAGCACAATGTAGAAGAGGAGCACAATGTACTAGAGGAGCACAATGTAGTAGAGGAGCACAATGTAGAAGAGGAGCACAATGTACTAGAGGAGCACAATGTAGAAGAGGAGCACAATGTAGAAGAGGAGCACAATGTAGTAGAGGAGCACAATGTAGAAGAGGAGCACAATGTACTAGAGGAGCACAATGTAGTAGAGGAGCACAATGTAGAAGAGGAGCACAATGTACTAGAGGAACACAATGTAGTAGAGAAGCACAATGTAGAAGAGGAGCACAATGTAGAAGAGGAGCACAATGTAGTAGAGGAGCACAATGTAGAAGAGGAGCACAATGTAGAAGAGGAGCACAATGTAGTAGAGGAGCACAATGTAGTAGAGGAGCACAATGTAGTAGAGGAGCACAATGTAGAAGAGGAGTAAAATGTAGAAGATGAGCACAATGTAGAAGAGGAGCACAATGTAGAAGAGGAGCACAATGTAGTAGAGGAGCACAATATAGAAGTGGAGCACAATGTAGTAGAGGAGCACAATGTAGAAGAGTAGCACAATGTAGTGGAGGAGCACAATATAGTAGAGGAGCACAATATAGAAGTGGAGCACAATGTAGTAGAGGAGCACAATGTAGAAGTGGAGCACAATGTAGAAGAGGAGCACAATGTAGAAGAGGAGCACAATGTAGTGGAGGAGCACAATATAGAAGTGGAGCACAATGTAGTAGAGGAGCACAATGTAGAAGAGGAGTACAATGTAGAAGAGGAGCACAATGTAGAAGAGGAGCACAATGTAGTGGAGGAGCACAATGTAGAAGTGGAGCACAATGTAGTAGAGGAGCACAATGTAGAAGAGGAGTACAATGTAGAAGTGGAGCACAATGTAGAAGCGGAGCACAATGTAGAAGAGGAGCACAATGTAGAAGAGGAGCACAAACCTGAAAGCTATCGCCAAGTCAGTTTGGTCGGTGTTGTGGGAAAAGTACTGACAGGGGATGATGACAGGCACGAGACAAAATGTACTGACAGGGGATGATGACAGGCACGAGACAAGATGTACTGACAGGGGATGATGACAGGCACGAGACAAAATGTACTGACAGGGGATGATGACAGGCACGAGACAAGATGTACTGACAGGGGATGATGACAGGCATGAGACAAAATGTATTGAGAGGGGATGATGACAGGCACGAGACAAGATGTACTGACAGGGGATGATGACAGGCATGAGACAAGATGTACTGACAGGGGATGATGACAGGCACGAGACAATATGTACTGACAGGGGATGATGACAGGCACGAGACAAGATGTACTGACAGGGGATGATGACAGGCATGAGACAAGATGTACTGACAGGGGATGATGACAGGCATGAGACAAGATGTATTGAGAGGGGATGATGACAGGCACGATGCAAGATGTACTGACAGGGGATGATGACAGGCATGAGACAAGATGTACTGACAGGGGATGATGACAGGCATGAGACAAGATGTACTGACAGGGGATGATGACAGGCATGAGACAAGATGTACTGACAGGGGATGATGACAGGCACGAGACAAGATGTACTGACAGGGGATGATGATTGGCATGAGACAAGATGTACTGACAGGGGATGATGACAGGCACGAGACAAGATGTACTGACAGGGGATGATGACAGGCACGAGACAAGATGTACTGACAGGGGATGATGACAGGCATGAGACAAGATGTATTGAGAGGGGATGATGACAGGCACGAGACAAGATGTATTGATAGGGGATGATGACAGGCAGGAGACAAGATGTATTGACAGGGGATGATGAAAGGCTCGAGACAAGATGTATTCATAGAGTGCCATCACCAGACAATGTACTGGGTCCCATCAGCAAACGATGTACAGAGTGCCTTCACCAAACAATGTACTGTCCGTCTTAATGTCTGTCCGCCAGTCTTAATGTATGTATATTCATCTTAATGTGTATCCACCGGTCTTAATGTTTGCCCGCCAGTCTTAATGTCTGTCCGCCGGTCTTAATGTCTGTCTGCCGCTTTTAATGTATGTTTGTCTGTATTAATGTCTATCCACCGGTGGTAATGTATGTTTGTCTGTATTAATGTCTATCCACCTGTCGTAATGTATGTATGGCTGTCTTAATGTGTGTCCATCTGTAGCATTGCGGGCGATAAAGATCTGCACCAATCACAAATGTCACGCCGCAGTTTCTTTTCAACACGTTTATTTATAACCACCTACTTTCCTTCTAAAACCATTAACCAGAGATGATATAGGTAAAGGATACGTGCCAGGTTCTGATCTAGGCTTGTTGGCGGGGGGTCTCGGTCAGTCGTAGTCATATGTCATTCTACTTACGAATCGTGGGGGGGCGACACATGTGTCGTTCTACTTACTGAAGGGTTACTATTAGCCGGCTGCTAATGCAAGATTTAACAAGATTTAACAAGATTTTCCATCCAAGCCAAAGGCCCAGATGGCAGTGGACAAGAAAGCCATTGGCTTATCGAGAGTCCAACAATGTTCATCTACTTATAACCCGCCCTCCTGAGATATGTGTCAACCTTGTTTTTAAACATATTCACGCTGCTAGCAGTTACACAATCTGTAGACAATTTGTTCCATTCATTTATTGTCCTCTGTGAGAACGAGTGCTTCCTGATGTCCAATCTACATTGATCCTTTACTAATTTTACCTCATGTCCTCTAGTTCTGCTATCCTTCTTGAGTGAGAAAAACAAGTTTTCATATCCATTCAATATCTTAAAAAGCTCTCCTCTGTATGCGTTCAAGCGTATCTATATCCTTCTTACGATATGGTCTCCATGCTTGTATACAGTAAATGAGGTCTAACTATTGCTTTATAAAGAGGTATAATTAACTTTTTTCCTTTGTATGTTATGTTTCTTCTAATCAATCCAAGAATTTGATTACCCTTTGAAGCTGCAATACCACACTGCTCTGAAACTTTCATATCAGCGCTTATTGTAACTCCTAAGTCCTTTTCTTTTACAGTAGTACCCAGAACAGTATCTCCCATTTTATAGTTTACATCTAAGTTCCCATGTCCTGTTGTTCAATTTTGGGAAATGTAAATGCCTACATAGGCATTTACATTTCCCAAAATTGAACAACATCTGCCATTTCTCAGACCAGTCTTTACATTGACACTAATTCCGATGTAGGCCTAGATACGTGTTCTAAGACCTAAGACCCCCTCCATGGCCTGGGGGGTCGTGACCCCTAAGACCCCCTGGATCCGCTGCAGTTTTCGCACTTCCCCATCAAACTACATCTCGCGTTTTATGGGTTGCTTTAAGTAGAGATTATTCCAGACCGACCAGGTGTGGAATAGCAGCTTGCTTTAAGTAGAGATTATTCCAGACCGACCAGGTGTGGAATAGCAGCTTTAAGCAGTGCATCGATTCTCTCGAGCGTTTATGCGATCAATATTTCAAGTGTTGAGCACTGCTTGATATCTGTCGGTCAAGGCACATACCCAGACCGAACAATGCACCGACCCAGACCGAACAATGATGGTGATCGTAACTATTCGTGACGTAGATTGTGTGGCGACAACCGATCTGACGGCTTTGTCTTTGAAATCCTTGACGCACAAAAATCCGTTTATAGCAACTATTCACATTGCAAAAATAGCGCCCCTTCCAATGGTTTTATTCGTGACGTATCTAACGTAGGAGTAGGCGGAAGGTATAATGTGGGACAGAAAGAAACAGTTAAGGGGAAAGTGTCGGAAGCCTGCGTTGTACCAGTTTGTGTAGAAGGGTTGGGAAGACTTTCACTGACAGGTAGACAAGAGGAGAAACTACAGGTAGCAGAGAACAGCTGGGAGAATATGTAAAGTGAAACGAGAAGACAGGAGGAAGGGGGAATTAAGATGAAGAGATCGGAAGGAAGAAACACCCGAGGATGAAGGTAGTGGGGAGGATGGAGGTAGTGGGGAGGATGAAGGTAGTGGGGAGGATGAAGGTAGTGGGGAGGATGAAGGTAGTGGGGAGGATGAAGGTAGTGGGGAGGATGGAGGTAGTGGGGAGGATGAAGGTAGTGGGGAGGATGAAGGTAGTGGGGAGGATGAAGGTAGTGGGGAGGATGAAGGTAGTGGGGAAGATGAAGGTAGTGGGGAGGATGAAGGTAGTGGGGAGGATGAAAGTAGTTGGGAGGATGAAGGTAGTGGGGAGGATGAAGGTAGTGGGGTGGATGAAGGTAGTGGGGAGGATGAAGGTAGTGGGGTGGATGAAGGTAGTAGGGAGGATGAAGGTAGTGGGGAGGATGAAGGTAGTGGGGTGGATGAAGGTAGTAGGGAGGATGAAGGTAGTGGGGAGGATGAAGGTAGTGGGGTGGATGAAGGTAGTAGGGAGGATGAAGGTAGTGGGGAGGATGAAGGTAGTGGGGTGGATGAAGGTAGTAGGGAGGATGAAGGTAGTGGGGAGGATGAAGGTAGTGGGGTGGATGAAGGTAGTAGGGAGGATGAAGGTAGTGGGGAGGATGAAGGTAGTGGGGTGGATGAAGGTAGTAGGGAGGATGAAGGTAGTGGGGAGGATGAAGGTAGTGGGGAGCAGACTTCGATGGGCAGGACACATAGAGAGAACGAGTGAGGAGATACTGACAAAGAGAGCAAGGAAAAAGAGGGTGGTAGACGGAGATGTGGAAGACCGGAAGTAAGACGGAGGTACAGTGTTAACAGAAGTCTCGCAAAGTCAGAGGTGAACAGCCGAAAGTGGGAAAGAGTGGCAGAGGATTACGATGGATGGAGACGACGCGTCGAGAGGGCAGACTAAGTGACGTGGCCCCATCCCGCAAGGGACCACGGGGAAGATGAAGATCTAACTCACTATTGTTGTTGCTGCAGTAAAACACATGCGCTCAGCGGAATGTGTTGTAGTCAGTAAGTGCGTTATTTAAGAGCGTCCAGGGTGGAGAGGTAACGGAATGTTTGTGAAAATGCAATACGATTCATTTTCCCAAAGCTATCGAATAGGAATAGCATAGTATGCTATTCACCTAGAAATAACTGTTTAGTATATGTAATTCACACCTACAGAGGTTTGTCATGCTCAGTATTTTTTCTGAGACTGTCGGTATCTGGATCAATATGTTGACCTTTCTTAAATGTGATTCACTACTAACACTAACAGTAGCACAAGTTTTCTCTATCTCAGCACATCGTCGTTTTAACACTCTTCACGTACGACTACGATGCAATGTTATGTTACGTGTGTTTTGCGTCAAAGGCCACTTGGCATGTTTGATCAGAAGTACCGAGCTCACGAACCAGTTCACGAGAATACCATAAAAAATGCATCACTGATTCGGCAATCACGTGAACGCCACAATCACAAACTCGCCATTATCAATATTAACGACGTCGTCAAAAGGCATTTTATGAGAGTTGGCCAGATTAGAGAACATTACGACGCGATTACTCAACATTACTTAGTTCTAATGATCGCTGACGGATTTTAAGGCAAGTCACGACAACTAAGTGATGCATGCATTGAATAGATGTTAGTGTTTTTCCATCTGCCGACACATCAATAATATTTTGAGCGCATGACTCGCATGAACACGAGTAAACATGTACTTGTGGAAGGTGTAGCCTACTCACGCTATATTTTGACTCGCACGAACTCGAGTAAACATGTACTTGTGGAAGGTGTAGCCTACTCACGCTATATTTTGACTCGCACGAACACGAGTAAACATGTACTTGTGGAAGGTGGAGCCTACTCAAGCAATTATATGACTCACACGAACACGAGTAAACATGTACTTGTGAAAGGTGTAGCCTATTCACGCTATTCTATGACTCACACGAACACGAGTAAACATGTACTTGTGAAAGGTGTAGCCTATTCACGCTATTCTATGACTCGCACGAGCACGAGTAAACATGTACTTGTGGAAGGTGTAGCCTATTCACGCTATTCTATGACTCACACGAACACGAGTAAACATGTACTTGTGGAAGGTGGAGCCTATTCACGCTATTCTATGACTCGCACGAGCACGAGTAAACATGTACTTGTGGAAGGTGTAGCCTATTCACGCTATTCTATGACTCGCACGAACACGAGTAAACATGTACTTGTGGAAGGTGTAGCCTATTCACGCTATTATATGACTCGCACGAACACGAGTAAACATGTACTTGTGGAAGGTGGAGCCTATTCACGCTATTATATGACTCGCACGAGCACGAGTAAACATGTACTTGTGGAAGGTGTAGCCTATTCACGCTATTCTATGACTCGCACGAACACGAGTAAACATGTACTTGTGGAAGGTGGAGCCTATTCACGCTATTCTATGACCCGCACGAACACGAGTAAACATGTATTTGTGGATGGTGTAGCCTACTCAAGCTATTCTATGACTCGCACGAGCACGAGTAAACATGTACTTGTGAAAGGTGTAGCCTATTCACGCTATTCTATGACTCGCACGAGCACGAGTAAACATGTACTTGTGGAAGGTGGAGCCTATTCACGCTATTCTATGACTCGCACGAACACGAGTAAACATGTACTTGTGGAAGGTGGAGCCTATTTACGCTATTCTATGACTCACACGAACACGAGTAAACATGTACTTGTGGAAGGTGGAGCCTATTCACGCTATTCTATGACTCGCACGAACACGAGTAAACATGTACTTGTGGAAGGTGGAGCCTATTCACGCTATTCTATTCTACTGTCTCAACGACGTATTTTGTGACTGCAGGGCCCAGTCGACCTATTATAAGGCAGCAAATGGAAAATTCATATCTGAAGATGTGGTTCTAGGTCTGACCACAACGTGCGTGGGGTCACGTTAACGTGCGTGGGGTCACGTCAACGTGCGTAGGTTCATGTTAACGTGCGTGGGGTCACGTCAACGTGCGTGGGAACAACAACACCCACGCAGAAACAATTTACCGAGTCAGCAGTGACATGTAAAAAAAATTCTACACAGTGAAATTATACCAATTCCAATTACAGCTGCTGTCGTGAAATCTGCATAAGACAAAATATCCGATCTTGCCGATATTCTCACTCATGATGTAATATATCGACCAATCGTGACAGTCAGTTGTGTAAATGCGTGTTTGGTGATGGATCGTCAGATATTTCTGGCGCCTCTTACAATGAGGAACTTGTGGAACAAGAATTTCAGATGCATTAATGAAGTCAGTTTATTGCACATTAATGAAACATGCACCAGGATTGATGTGACCTTCAGAATGGAAAGAGGCAAACATTACTCTGCTATTTAAGAAGGGATCGACGAACAAGCCAAAAAAATTACAGACCTTAATTAGAGAGCACATGGTGGAATTCCTTGTAAAGCATAATTTAATAAATACATCTCGACATGGGTTCCTAAAAGCAAGGTCATGTCTAACCAATCTCTTGTGTTTTTTTGAAGAAATTACAAAGTAGGTAGATGACGGGTCACCAGTGGATGTTGTCTACTTAGATTTTCAGAAAGCTTTCGATAAAGTGCCACACCAAAGATTGTTACTTAAACTAAAAGCCCATGGCATAGGTAATGAAGTAATCAATTGGATAGAAAAATGGCTTACACACAGAAAACAGAGAGTAATAGTAGATGGTGAGATTTCAAACTGGAAATCTGTTTTGGGTGGGGTACCACAGGGATCAGTATTAGGCCCTATACTGTTTTTAATATATATAAATGATCTAGAAGATGACATATCTAGCAAAGTACTCAAATTTGCAGATGAAACAAAAGTATTCAGAAAGGTTACTAATGATACAGATAAACAAAGTTTACAGGATGATCTAGATAAATTAGTTCAATGGTCAGAAAAATGGCAAATGTTATTCAATTTTGGGAAATGTAAATGTATACACATAGGACATGGAAACATGGATGAAGAATATAAAATGGAGGATGCTGTACTAGGTAGAACCACACAAGAAAAGGACTTAGGAGTAACATTTAGTGCTGACATGAAAGTTTCAGAGCAATGTGGTATTGCTGCTTCGAAAGGAAATCAAATTCTAGGGCTAATTAGGAGAACTATCATGTATAAGGAGAAACAGCTAATTGTACCCCTGTACAAAGCAATAGTTAGACCACATTTGGAATATTGTATTCAAGCATGGAGACCATATCGTAAAAAGGACATAGACAAGCTAGAAAGAATACAACGAAGAGCAACTAAAATGATTCCAGAATTGAGAGACCTTAGTTACGAAAGTCGCTTATTACAATGTGGTTTGACAACACTAGAGACCAGGAGACTAAGAGGAGACCAAATAGAAGTGTTTAAAATAGTGAATGGTTATGGAATGTTGACAGGAATACATGTATGTTCTTCAAACTTAAAGAAGGCAGTAGAACCAGATGATATAAAGCAGCATTAGTTAAGGAGCAGTGTAGGCTGGACATGAGAAAGTACTCTTTCTCACAGAGGGTGATAAATGAATGGAACAAACTGCCAAATGATTGCGTTAATGCTACTAGTGTGAATATGTTTAAAAATAGAATTGACAGATATTTGATAAGGGCGGGCTACACATAGATGTGTGCGTGTGTGTGTTCGTGTTGTGTGTGTGTGCGTGTGTTAGTGTGTGTGTGTGTTTTTTTTGTGTGTGTGGTGTGTGTGTGTGTGTGTGCGTGCGTGTGTGGTGTGTGTGTGTGTGTGTTAGTGTGTGTGTGTGTGGGGGGGGGGTCTATACAAAATATATATATTATATATAATATAATTATAATAATTTAACATTAGCATATTTGCATTGCGGGTATTGGCATGAGAAATTACCAGCGAAAACCTGACAGAGGTCGTGTGGCACACGAACGTGTCATAAATGACACGACAGAGATCGTGTGGCACACGAACGTGTCATATATGAACTGACAGAGGTCGTGTGGCACACGAACGTGTCATAAATGAACTGACAGAGGTGGTGTGGCACAGGAACGTGTCATAAATGAACTGACAGAGGTCGTATGCCACATGAACGTTTCATAAATGCAGTGCGCGAAGTCATCGACAAAGGCCGCCCAGGTCGCCATGTTGCGAATGAATATCAAATTCCTCTTTCGTCATTGTACTTTACGTAGATATTGCATATCATTCCGTAGGAATGGGGGTATTGGAGACATGCGCATCATATATTTTAATAACATGTCTGTTTTCTCAGGTCATGCATGTCAAGAAAGCTTCCTCCTACTAGGGTTAAGTACCAACGACGTCCGTCGCATCGCGTTCGACAACGCAACGAAACTCACGATAACAGCGCCAAACTCTTGGACTGTAAACGAGAAAGCTGGCGCCAATTGGTTAACTCTGTTTCTTAAGAGAAGGTCAGGCACCAACGTGAAGGAATACAAGAAGGTCATGCACAACCGTGGAGGAAAACAAGAAGGTCAAACACAACCGTGAAGGAATACAAGAAGGTCATGCACAACCGTGGAGGAATACAAGAAGTTCAGGCACAACCGTGGAGGAATACAAGAACGTCAAACACAACCGTGGAGGAATACAAGAAGGTAAGGCACAACCGTGGAGGAATACAAGAACGTCAAACACAACCGTGGAGGAATACAAGAAGGTCAGGCACAACCGTGGAGGAATACAAGAAGGTCAGGCACAACCGTGGAGGAACACATGAAGGTCAGACACAACCGTGGAGGAATAGAAGAAGGTCAAACACAACCGTGAGGGAACACAAGAAGGTCAGACACAACCGTGAGGGAACACAAGGAGGTCAGACACAACCGTGAGGGAACACAAAGAGGTCAGACACAACCGTGAGGGAACACAAGAAGGTCAGACACAACCGTGAGGGAACACAAGTAGGTCGGACACAACCGTGAGGGAACACAAGTAGGTCGGACACAACCGTGAGGGGACACAAGAAGGTCAGACACAACCGTGAGGGAACACAAGGAGATCAGACATAACCGTGAGGGAGCACAAGAAGGTCAGACACAACCGTGAGGGAACACAAGTAGGTCAGACACAACCGTGAGGGAACACAAGTAGGTCAGACACAACCGTGAGGGAACACAAGTAGGTCAGACACAACCGTGAGGGAACACAAGTAGGTCAGACACAACCGTGAGGGAACACAAGGAGATCAGACACAACCGTGAGGGAACACAAGGAGATCAGACACAACCGTGAGGGAACACAAGTAGGTCGGACACAACCGTGAGGGAACACAAGTAGGTCGGACACAACCGTGAGGGAACACAAGAAGGTCAGACACAACCGTGAGGGAACACAAGGAGATCAGACATAACCGTGAGGGAACACAAAGAGGTCAGACACAACCGTGAGGGAACACAAGAAGGTCAGACACAACCGTGAGGGAACACAAGTAGGTCGGACACAACCGTGAGGGAACACAAGTAGGTCGGACACAACCGTGAGGGAGCACAAGAAGGTCAGACACAACCGTGAGGGAACACAAGTAGGTCAGACACAACCGTGAGGGAACACAAGTAGGTCAGACACAACCGTGAGGGAACACAAGTAGGTCAGACACAACCGTGAGGGAACACAAGAAGGTCAGACACAAACGTTAGGGAACCCAAGGAGGTCAGACACAACCGTGAGGGAACACAAGGAGATCAGACACAACCTTGAGGGAACACAAGTAGGTCAGACACCACCGTGAGGGAACACAAGTAGGTCAGACACAAACGTTAGGGAACCCAAGGAGGTCAGACACAACCGTGAGGGAACACAAGTAGGTCAGACACAACCGTGAGGGAACACAAGTAGGTCAGACACAACCGTGAGGGAACACAAGTAGGTCAGACAAAACCGTGAGGGAACACAAGAAGGTCAGACACAAACGTTAGGGAACCCAAGGAGGTCAGACACAACCGTGAGGGAACACAAGGAGATCAGACACAACCGTGAGGGAACACAAGTAGGTCAGACACAACCGTGAGGGAACACAAGAAGGTCAGACACAAACGTTAGGGAACCCAAGGAGGTCAGACACAACAGTGAGGGAACACAAGGACATAAGACACAACCGTGAGGGAACACAAGGAGGTCAGACACAACCGTGAGGGAACACAAGAAGGTCAGACACAACCGTGAGGGAACACAAGTAGGTCGGACACAACCGTGAGGGAACACAAGTAGGTCGGACACAACCGTGAGGGAACACAAGTAGGTCGGACACAACCGTGAGGGAACACAAGAAGGTCAGACACAAACGTTAGGGAACCCAAGGAGGTCAGACACAACCGTGAGGGAACACAAGGAGGTCAGACACAACCGTGAGGGAAAACAAGGAGATCAGACACAACCGTGAGGGAACACAAGTAGGTCAGACACAACCGTGAGGGAACACAAGTAGGTCAGACACAACCGTGAGGGAACACAAGAAGGTCAGACACAACCGTGAGGGAACACAAGTAGGTCAGACACAACCGTGAGGGAACACAAGTAGGTCAGACACAACCGTGAGGGAACACAAGTAGGTCAGACACTACCGTGAGGGAACACAAGGAGATCAGACACAACCGTGAGGGAACACAAGGAGGTCAGACACAACCGTGGAGGAATACAAGAAGGTCAGACACAACCGTGAGGGAACACAAGTAGGTCGGACACAACCGTGAGGGAACACAAGGAGGTCATGCACAACCGTGAGGGAACACAAGACGGTCAGACACAACCGTGGAGGAATACAAGAAGGTCAGACACAACCGTGAGGGAACACAAGTAGGTCGGACACAACCGGAGGGAACACAAGGAGGTCATGCACAACCGTGGAGGAATACAAGAACGTCAAACACAACCGTGGAGGAATACAAGAAGGTAAGGCACAACCGTGAAGGAATACAAGAAGGTAAGGCACAACCGTGGAGGAATACAAGAAGGTCAGGCACAACCGTGAAGGAATACAAGAAGGTCATGCACAACCGTGGAGGAATACAAGAAGGTCAAACACAACCGTGGAGGAATACAAGAAGGTAAGGCACAACCGTGGAGGAATACAAGAACGTCAAACACAACCGTGGAGGAATACAAGAAGGTAAGGCACAACCGTGGAGGAATACAAGAAGGTCAGGCACAACCGTGAAGGAATACAAGAAGGTCAAACACAACCGTGGAGGAATACAAGAAGGTAAGGCACAACCGTGGAGGAATACAAGAAGGTCAAACACAACCGTGGAGGAATACAAGAAGGTAAGGCACAACCGTGGAGGAATACAAGAACGTCAAACACAACCGTGGAGGAATACAAGAAGATAAGGCACAACCGTGAAGGAATACAAGAAGGTCAGGCACAACCGTGGAGGAATACAAGAAGGTCAGACACAACCGTGGAGGAATACAAGAAGGTCAGACACAACCGTGAGGGAACACAAGTAGGTCGGACACAACCGTGAGGGAACACAAGGAGGTCATGCACAACCGTGGAGGAATACAAGAACGTCAAACACAACCGTGGAGGAATACAAGAAGGTAAGGCACAACCGTGAAGGAATACAAGAAGGTAAGGCACAACCGTGGAGGAACACAAGTAGGTCAGACACAACCGTGAGGGAACACAAGTAGGTCAGACACAACCGTGAGGGAACACAAGAAGGTCAGACACAAACGTTAGGGAACCCAAGGAGGTCAGACACAACCGTGAGGGAACACAAGGAGATCAGACACAACCGTGAGGGAACACAAGTAGGTCAGACACAACCGTGAGGGAACACAAGAAGGTCAGACACAAACGTTAGGGAACCCAAGGAGGTCAGACACAACAGTGAGGGAACACAAGGACATAAGACACAACCGTGAGGGAACACAAGGAGGTCAGACACAACCGTGAGGGAACACAAGAAGGTCAGACACAACCGTGAGGGAACACAAGTAGGTCGGACACAACCGTGAGGGAACACAAGTAGGTCGGACACAACCGTGAGGGAATACAAGAAGGTCATGCACAACCGTGGAGGAATACAAGAAGGTCAAACACAACCGTGGAGGAATACAAGAAGGTAAGGCACAACCGTGGAGGAATACAAGAAGGTCAGGCACAACCGTGGAGGAATACAAGAAGGTCATGCACAACCGTGGAGGAATACAAGAAGGTCAAACACAACCGTGGAGGAATACAAGAAGGTAAGGCACAACCGTGGAGGAATACAAGAAGGTCAGGCACAACCGTGGAGGAATACAAGAAGGTCATGCACAACCGTGGAGGAATACAAGAAGGTCAAACACAACCGTGGAGGAATACAAGAAGGTAAGGCACAACCGTGGAGGAATACAAGAAGGTCAGGCACAACCGTGGAGGAATACAAGAAGGTCAGACACAACCGTGGAGGAATACAAGAAGGTAAGGCACAACCGTGGAGGAATACAAGAAGGTAAGGCACAACCGTGGAGGAATACAAGAAGGTCAAACACAACCGTGGAGGAATACAAGAAGGTAAGGCACAACCGTGGAGGAATACAAGAAGGTAAGGCACAACCGTGGAGGAATACAAGAAGGTCAAACACAACCGTGGAGGAATACAAGAAGGTAAGGCACAACCGTGGAGGAATACAAGAAGGTCAGGCACAACCGTGGAGGAATACAAGAAGGTCAGGCACAACCGTGAAGGAATACAAGAAGGTCATGCACAACCGTGGAGGAATACAAGAAGGTCAAACACAACCGTGGAGGAATACAAGAAGGTAAGGCACAACCGTGGAGGAATACAAGAAGGTCAGGCACAACCGTGGAGGAATACAAGAAGGTCATGCACAACCGTGGAGGAATACAAGAAGGTCAAACACAACCGTGGAGGAATACAAGAAGGTAAGGCACAACCGTGGAGGAATACAAGAAGGTCAGGCACAACCGTGGAGGAATACAAGAAGGTCAGACACAACCGTGGAGGAATACAAGAAGGTAAGGCACAACCGTGGAGGAATACAAGAAGGTAAGGCACAACCGTGGAGGAATACAAGAAGGTAAGGCACAACCGTGGAGGAATACAAGAAGGTCAAACACAAGAAGGTAAGGCACAACCGTGGAGGAATACAAGAAGGTAAGGCACAACCGTGGAGGAATACAAGAAGGTCAAACACAACCGTGGAGGGATACAAGAAGGTAAGGCACAACCGTGGAGGAATACAAGAAGGTCAGGCACAACCGTGGAGGAATACAAGAAGGTCAGACACAACCGTGGAGGAATACAAGAAGGTCAGGCACAACCGTGGAGGAATACAAGAAGGTAAGGCACAACCGTGGAGGAATACAAGAAGGTCAGGCACAACCGTGGAGGAATACAAGAAGGTCAGGCACAACCGTGGAGGAATACAAGAAGGTAAGGCACAACCGTGGAGGAATACAAGAAGGTCAGGCACAACCGTGGAGGAATACAAGAAGGTAAGGCACAACCGTGGAGGAATACAAGAAGGTCAGGCACAACCGTGGAGGAATACAAGAAGGTCAAACACAACAGTGGAGGAATACAAGAAGGTAAGGCACAACCGTGGAGGAATACAAGAAGGTCAGGCACAACCGTGGAGGAATACAAGAAGGTCAGACACAACCGTGGAGGAATACAAGGAGATCAGACACAACCGTGGAGGAATACAAGAAGGTCAGGCACAACCGTGGAGGAATACAAGAAGGTAAGGCACAACCGTGGAGGAATACAAGAAGGTCAGGCACAACCGTGGAGGAATACAAGAAGGTAAGGCACAACCGTGGAGGAATACAAGAAGGTCAGGCACAACCGTGGAGGAATACAAGAAGGTCAGGCACAACCGTGGAGGAATACAAGAACGTCAAACACAACCGTGGAGGAATACAAGAAGGTAAGGCACAACCGTGGAGGAATACAAGAAGGTCAGGCACAACCGTGGAGGAATACAAGAAGGTCAGACACAACCGTGGAGGAATACAAGAAGGTAAGGCACAACCGTGGAGGAATACAAGAAGGTCAGGCACAACCGTGGAGGAATACAAGAAGGTCAGACACAACCGTGGAGGAATACAAGAAGGTCAGGCACAACCGTGGAGGAATACAAGAAGGTCAGGCACAACCGTGGAGGAATACAAGAACGTCAAACACAACCGTGAAGGAATACAAGAAGGTAAGGCACAACCGTGGAGGAATACAAGAAGGTCAGGCACAACCGTGGAGGAATACAAGAAGGACAGGCACAACCGTGGAGGAATACAAGAACGTCAAACACAACCGTGGAGGAATACAAGAAGGTAAGGCACAACCGTGGAGGAATACAAGAAGGTCAGGCACAACCGTGGAGGAATACAAGAAGGTCAGGCACAACCGTGGAGGAATACACGAAGGTCAGGCACAACCGTGGAGGAATACAAGAAGGTCAGGCACAACCGTGGAGGAATACAAGAAGGTCAGGCACAACCGTGGAGGAACACAAGAAGGTCATGCACAACCGTGAGGGAACGCAAGAAGGTCAGACACAACCGTGAGGGAACACAAGAAGATCAGACACAACAGTGAGGGAACACAAGAAGGTCAGACACAACAGTGAGGGAACACAAGGAGGTCAGACACAACCGTGAGGGAACACAAGTAGGTCAGGCACAACTGTGAGGGAACACAAGAAGGTCAGACACAACCGTGAGGGAACACAAGTAGGTCAGACACAACCGTGAGGGAACACAAGAAGGTCAGACACAACCGTGAGGGAATACAAGAAGGTCAGACACAACCGTGAGGGAACACAAGAAAGTCAGACACAACCGTGAGGGAACAATAGGTGGTCAGACACAACCGTGAGGGAACACAAGTAGGTCAGACACAACCGTGAGGGAACACTGGAAGATAAGGCACAACCGTGACGGAACACAAGAAGGTCAGGCACAACCGTGAGGGAACACAAGAAGGTCAGACACAACCGTGAGGGAACACAAGACGGTCAGGCACAACCGTGAGGGAACACAAGGAGGTCAGGCACAACCGTGAGGGAACACAAGGAGGTCAGACACAACCGTGAGGGAACAGAAAAAGGTCAGGCACATCCGTGAGAGAACACAAGAAGGTCAGGCACAACCGTGAGGGAACACCAGAAGGTCAGACACAACCGTGAGGGAACACAAGAAGGTCAGACACAACCGTGAGGGAACACAAGGAGGCCAGACACAACCGTGAAGTAACAGAAGAAGGTCAGGCACAACCGTGAGGGAATACAAGAAGGTCTGGCACAACCATGGCCTCCCAGTATGGAAGGATCACAACCCAGAACCATCGCAGCATTTGATGACGATCTTGAAGAAGGTGATGTTCACCAAGAAAGAGGTGGAGACGAGACCGGGGATCACCAGACGCCGGAGCCAAAAATCATGTCCTGGACCCTACAGCCGAACCTTTCGGATTTGACCTTCCCCAAGTGGACCACCATCAACCCTTAGGAACATTGTACTGTGGAGCATTGTACTGTGGAGCATTGTACTGTGGAGCAAAGTTCTTCCGTAACACGGAGAATGCTTGTTTGCGTGTCGTCTGTTCAGTCTATTACCAACCGGTGTGTGTGTATGTGTGTGTGTGTGTGTGTGTGTGTGTGTGTGTGTGTGTGTGTGTGTGTGTGCGTGCGTGCGTGCGTGCGTGCGTGCGTGCGTGCGTGCGTGCGTGCGTGCGTGCGTGCGTGCGTGCGTGCGTGCGTGCGTGCGTGCGTGCGTGCGTGCGTGCGTGCGTGACCGCCGTGGTCGTTGGTTGTTGTTGTTGTTGTTGTTACTGCTGCTACTGTCGGTCGTGTTGTTGTTGCTGTCGCGGTTGTTGTTGTTGCCGCTGTCGCTGACATTGCTGCCGCCGCCTCTGTTATTACTGTTGCCTATGCACCCCCCACACACATTATTATAGGCCACCGTCTATCGCTGTGTACGTCAACAGGTCCTCGGTCTGTCCGGGCATCAAAGCCGTGTTGTCTCTGTCGTGTGTCCCCAGTCAACTCTCACAGCTAGACCACACACGACAACGCCTGTGTACTGTCGATGCCAGACTGCACAAGCACTGTCATTTCTCCCAGGGTTTGAGGAATCATTGTCAGCAGACAGAGAACAAAAACAGGAAATATAGAATCAATAAGAAAGCCATGAACAAACTCCAACCAAACAGTTTGCAAAGCAAATGACACACTTATTATGAAACTAATGAAAATAGAAGAACATGACTCCATGTTTATTTTGATATCATAAAAGTTCATGTCATGTGACGTTATACAACAGAGGAGCACAGACAACAGAGGAGCACAGACAACAGAGGAGCACAGACAACAGAGGAGCACAGACAACACAGGAGCACAGACAACGGAGGAGCACAGACAACAGAGGAGCACAGACAACACAGGAGCACAGACAACGGAGGAGCACAGACAACGGAGGAGCACAGACAACGGAGGAGCACAGACAACGGAGGAGCACAGACAACGGAGGAGCACAGACAACACAGGAGCACAGACAACGGAGGAGCACAGACAACGGAGGAGCACAGACAACGGAGGAGCACAGACAACGGAGGAGCACAGACAACGGAGGAGCACAGACAACGGAGGAGCACAGACAACGGAGGAGCACAGACAACGGAGGAGCACAGACAACAGAGGAGCACAGACAACAGAGGAGCACAGACAACAGAGGAGCACAGACAACAGAGGAGCACAGACAACGGAGGAGCACAGACAACAGAGGAGCACAGACAACAGAGGAGCACAGACAACACAGGAGCACAGACAACGGAGGAGCACAGACAACGGAGGAGCACAGACAACGGAGGAGCACAGACAACGGAGGAGCACAGACAACACAGGAGCACAGACAACGGAGGAGCACAGACAACGGAGGAGCACAGACAACGGAGGAGCACAGACAACGGAGGAGCACAGACAACGGAGGAGCACAGACAACGGAGGAGCACAGACAACGGAGGAGCACAGACAACGGAGGAGCACAGACAACAGAGGAGCACAGACAACAGAGGAGCACAGACAACGGAGGAGCACAGACAACAGAGGAGCACAGACAACGGAGGAGCACAGACAACAGAGGAGCACAGACAACGGAGGAGCACAGACAACGGAGGAGCACAGACAGCAGTTGGAATAAAAGGTTAATACATCTAATTTCACGTGTGAAAGAAAGCGGGGATTACTCAATTACTCAATAAGGCAATCTTCATAATCCGCATCGGAATTGACTTTTAGAGCTATATGGTGCAATGTGCACATGGCGAACCCCCGCTGAATACCTTCATTGCATTCAACGTGGTCTGTGGTACAAGAACACAAAACAAGGCTTGAATACTCGGCTACCGTGAGCACTATTGTATATACAAAGTAGTAAACAACTTAGTTGTCTCTGTAGTCGGCGCGTTGAATCCAATATACCATTTGATCTTGATACACTGGATCAGTTCTCTCGTTGGAGTAATATTTCATCCACCCGTGTCTTGCCTCAGACGGTTTGCAATCATCCAGTAGACATTCACTGGCTGTGCACTACCCACAATACAAGGCCAAGTATTTGTAAAGTAAACACCAGCCGTCAGCGTACAACAAATGATGTCCCGGTATGAGAGCGTGGAAGGGGGGGGGGCGGGGGGATTAAAAGGGTGTTTTCAAAGGATGATAAAAGGTGGAAAGGGGTATACAATAGCTGTGTTGTCTCGCATAAACGCAGGCTCAACGTTCCAGGGAAATTATGCATCTAAAAAGGGTATAATCTCAATTAACAAATTCCCAAAGGGGGCTTATTTTGGGTTGAACTGACATGGGTAGCCACATAATCTCGGAGTGAACCCCGGGGTACGAGACACGGACTAGTTCCTGTTCTACCACGCGGCCACTACTGTCAGAGTCAGTGGTTCGTCAGGTGTAACATTGAATGTTGATCGTTTGTTGAAGTGCAACGTGGGGTGCTTTTCGTTCAATCACATGTCAAGTTACAAATACACGCAGTTACCCATGTAATGTAATATATTAAATGAATAAAAAATGGACTGGGTTAGCGTAGACTAAATAAACAGTGTAGCGCTCGGTTTATTTACGGCAGTGAATTGACCCTAACTGCACCCGTCGTGTCACCGGCTGTGCTCGTGCGCGCGTCTATCACACAAATAGAACTGATAAGTACACGCATTTATTTGACCGACGCAACATTTGTTGAACCGATTCAAAAATTGAATCGCGGCAACTATTGTTGTGTAGACGTCAAGACGTCTCGCAGAATCGGTCAATCTATACCAGTCAACAAAAAACCATTCGCAACGGGCAACTGACAGCGTGACATTTTCTCATATGAGATGGCAGCAGCTGGACGAAAACAGGCTACGTTGATTGATATATGGCAGAAAAGGTAGACTCGCTAATTATGAAAATGTTTCAAAAGGATATTCTTATTGAAACAAGCGACTCGCCGTACTGAGTGAGATGGACGAGGTGTTCGGTACTTCCAGTACGGGTCACCTGGAGCAGCGCGATCCCTCTAAGGAAAACTGTCAAATTGTGCAACATTAAACTATGTTGGAATGTCTTTTACGTGTTCATATTATAAACATATATTGTGCTATCTATTGGAAACCTATTTTCAGCAAATAGACAAATTAGCTGCGTTGCATTTGAAAAATAGTAAGAGTACAACAAGAAACTGTCTTGTCCCATCCTTGGAATAAGACGGCCACCTGTCTGGGGCAAGACGGCCACCTGTCTGTGGCAGGCCACCTGCCTGGGGCAAGACGGCCACCTGCCTGGGGCAATACTCTCCACAACTCCCTCCCCCATGTTTTTAGCTCTTCATTGCATGATAAAACTGATGTTTGTATATACATACACATAGTATGATAGTACAACTATTCTAGTTGTTAAATTGGAGTTAACATTATAAACTATACCTTGCAATTCATAACATAAATAGTACTTTCATTGACTCATTCTAAAGAAATTTTGTAAAATTAAAGTGTCCCCTGTACATATTTGTACAGTGACGGGGTGTGGTTGTGTTTTAATGTTTAGCGTTATTGTAACATTACAACAAATGCATATTTGCTTTGTTCGCAGGTGATGCGCGTACGAGATGCGCCAACTGTTGTAGCGTAATGTGTGCTGACCAGTCGGACAGAGTCGTGGAATGTGCGCTGACCAGTCAGACAGAGTCGTGGAATGTGCCCTGACCAGTCATATAGAGTCGTGGAATGTGCGCTGACCAGTCATATAGAGTCGTGGAATGTGCCCTGACCAGTCATATAGAGTCGTGGAATGTGCCCTGACCAGTCATATAGAGTCGTGGAATGTACCCTGACCAGTCATATAGAGTCGTGGTATGTGCCCTGACCAGTCATATAGAGTCGTGGAATGTGCGCTGACTAGTCATATATAGTCGTGGAATGTGCCCTGACCAGTCAGACAGAGTCGTGGAATGTGCC
>OY759263.1:65430261-65520261 GCA_963662155.1 Lamellibrachia columna
GCCACAATTGTGATTCGCGGTGAACGTTGCCGTATTGGTTAAGTAAATGCACTATGTGGACATACACTGTTTAGGCCCCCAACGACACAATTGTGATTCGCGGTGAACGTTGCCGTATTGGTTAAGTAAATGCACTATGTGGACATACACTGTTTAGGCCCCCAACGACACAATTGTGATTCGCGGTGAACGTTGCCGTATTGGTTAAGTAAATGCACTATGTGGACATACACTGTGTAGGCAGGCCCCCAACGACACAATTGTGATTGGCGGTGAACGTTGCCGTATTGGTTAAGTAAATGCACTATGTGGACATACACTGTTTAGGCCCCCAACGACACAATTGTGATTCGCGGTGAACGTTGCCGTATTGGTTAAGTAAATGCACTATGTGGACATACACTGTTTAGGCCCCCAACGACACAATTGTGATTCGCGGTGAACGTTGCCGTATTGGTTAAGTAAATGCACTATGTGGACATACACTGTGTAGGCAGGCCCCCAACGACACAATTGTGATTGGCGGTGAACGTTGTCGTATTGGTTAAGTAAATGCACTATGTGGACATACACTGTTTAGGCCCCCAACGACACAATTGTGATTCGCGGTGAACGTTGCCGTATTGGTTAAGTAAATGCACTATGTGGACATACACTGTTTAGGCCCCCAACGACACAATTGTGATTCGCGGTGAACGTTGCCGTATTGGTTAAGTAAATGCACTATGTGGGCATACACTGTTTAGGCCTCCAACGACACAATTGTGATTCGCGGTGAACGTTGCCGTATTGGTTAAGTAAATGAACTATGTGGACATACACTGTGTAGGCCCCCAACGCCACAATTGTGATTCGCGGTGAACGTTGCCGTATTGGTTAAGTAAATGCACTATGTGGACATACACTGTTTAGGCCCCCAACGACACAATTGTGATTCGCGGTGAACGTTGCCGTATTGGTTAAGTAAATGCACTATGTGGACATACACTGTGTAGGCCCCCAACGACACAATTGTGATTGGCGGTGAACGTTGCCGTATTGGTTAAGTAAATGCACTATGTGGACATACACTGTTTAGGCCCCCAACGACACAATTGTGATTCGCGGTGAACGTTGCCGTATTGGTTAAGTAAATGCACTATGTGGACATACACTGCGTAGGCAGGCCCCCAACGACACAATTGTGATTGGCGGTGAACGTTGCCGTATTGGTTAAGTAAATGCACTATGTGGACATACACTGTTTAGGCCCCCAACGACACAATTGTGATTCGCGGTGAACGTTGCCGTATTGGTTAAGTAAATGCACTATGTGGACATACACTGTTTAGGCCCCCAACGACACAATTGTGATTCGCGGTGAACGTTGCCGTATTGGTTAAGTAAATGCACTATGTGGACATACACTGTGTAGGCAGGCCCCCAACGACACAATTGTGATTGGCGGTGAACGTTGCCATATTGGTTAAGTAAATGCACTATGTGGACATACATTGTTTAGGCCCCCAACGACACAATTGTGATTCGCGGTGAACGTTGCCGTATTGGTTAAGTAAATGCACTATGTGGACATACACTGTTTAGGCCCCCAACGACACAATTGTGATTCGCGGTGAACGTTGCCGTATTGGTTAAGTAAATGCACTATGTGGGCATACACTGTTTAGGCCTCCAACGACACAATTGTGATTCGCGGTGAACGTTGCCGTATTGGTTAAGTAAATGAACTATGTGGACATACACTGTGTAGGCCCCCAACGCCACAATTGTGATTCGCGGTGAACGTTGTCGTATTGGTTAAGTAAATGCACTATGTGGACATACACTGTTTAGGCCCCCAACGACACAATTGTGATTCGCGGTGAACGTTGCCGTATTGGTTAAGTAAATGCACTATGTGGACATACACTGTTTAGGCCCCCAACGCCACAATTTTGATTTGCGGTGACTGATGTAGAGGCTAGGCACCAAAACACCACACTCCAACACCAAAGTTTAAAACATGATCGAGGGAGTTTCAGTGACATTCAATCGGTACCCATAAACATTTAACAGAGAGCTTCAGTGACAGTCAATCGGTACCCATACACATTTAACAGAGAGCTTCAGTGACAGTCAATCGGTACCCATAATTGATAAACATTTAACAGAGAGCTTCAGTGACAGTCAGTCAATCGGTACCCATAAACATGTAACAGAGCTCATGTTACATATAAAGATCTCTAATACAAGACACACATTTCACGAGCGTGTGTCCAGTTCTGTGCTCAGGAATATTTTCTTCAAAAGAGCGACACTGATGTGGAAGGTTGGTATGTTAGAAAGGAGTAATATGTGCTACAATGGTGGCACCTCATTCACATATAGCTCTAATAAATGGTGGCACCTCATTCACATATAGCTCTAATAAATGGTAGCACCTCATTCACATATAGCTCGAATAAATGGTGGCACCTCATTCACATATAGCTCTAATAAATGGTGGCACCTCATTCACATATAGCTCTAATAAATGGTGGCACCTCATTCACATATAGCTCTAATAAATAGTGGCACCTCATTCACATATAGCTCTAATAAATGGTGGCACCTCATTCACATATAGCTCTAATAAATGGTGGCACCTCATTCACATATAGCTCTAATAAATGGTGGCACCTCATTCACATTAGCTCTAATAAATGTACGGTCCTAATGTACGGTCCTAATCTTCGCATTTACCAAGTTGTCTTAGGTAAACGTTGTGTCGGATCCACAGATCGACGATCTGAAAATAGATGCCTTGTTGTTGTCGGCTGATTAGAAGACAAGAAGCGATATTCTTGTGATAACTATCTTATGGTTGGACCACATCACTAATTAAGCTGCCCGGTACATGCACCCTTAATACGGCTTAGTGGATATAACAGCAACAGCCTACCTTTGGTTTGCACCGAAAATCACCTTTTATCCTCGTCGTTATTTCGTTGCTTGCCAATGCATAGCTGTTCAAACCAAGGCGTTTCTGGCGTTGTTTGTTGAAGAAATGACGCCGTTATGCACTTTGTGTTTGTCGTTGTTCTCCAGAATGGCAGGTATCCATCCCAGCGAACGTCACCTCGCAATCAACGCCAGACCGCTGCGTGGCGTGGAGCGTGTAGCAATGAGGCCTCTGTAGCAATGAGGCCTGTGCGGTATGCCGCCTGGTCGCTCGGATATGCCGCTATAGTTATTTAGTCAACCGTCGCTCGAGCTCTATGAGCAGGCGCCGTTGGCAGGAGGTATCGATGGCTGCATCTAGCAGTGGCCGCCTGCAACAAAGGCCCGCTTGTGTCAGTCAAAGAATCGCTGCGTGCTTCCAGACAGCGTCATACACTGTGACCAAAGTGTGTGTGAAATTACATGTCACCCTGTGCACTCACCGATTCCTTCAATACGGCGACTCTTTGTCGTTTTAGAGTTACACCAGCTAGTGCACTCCCTCTTACGATGAGTTCTGGTATCAGAACTCAATTATAATACCGGACAGTTGATCTTCTACCCTTTTAAAGAGAGAGACACGGCTTCATAATAGCTAACGGGTCAGGAACTCAGAGCATTGACCTCTAGCTGAGGGAACTATTATTAGAATCAGAGTACTCCACACCTGTCACCTGCGCCCTCTCAGCAGGCCGCCACACACATGTAGTCGTTGTGTGTATGTTCTCCACCAACAGTTGACAATTCACGTGTAGTCGTTGTGTGTATGTTCTCCACCAACAGTTGACAACTCACGTGTAGTCGTTATGTGTGTGTTCTCCACCAACAGTTGACAACTCACGTGTAGTCGTTGTGTGTGTGTTCTCCACCAACAGTTGACAACTCACGTGTAGTCGTTATGTGTATGTTCTCCACCAACAGTTGACAACTCACGTGTAGTCGTTATGTGTATGTTCTCCACCAACAGTTGGCAACTCACGTGTAGTCGTTATGTGAATGTTCTCCACCAACAGTTGACAACTCACATATAGTCGTTATGTGTATGTTCTCCACCAACAGTTGACAACTCACGTGTAGTCGTTATGTGTATGTTCTCCACCAACAGTTGACAACTCACGTGTAGTCGTTATGTGTGTGTTCTCCACCAACAGTTGACAACTCGCATGTAGTCGTTGTGTGTATGTTCTCCACCAACAGTTGACAACTCACGTGTAGTCGTCGTGTGTGTGTTCTCCACCAACAGTTGACAACTCACGTGTAGTCGTTATGTGTGTGTTCTCCACCAACAGTTGACAACTCACATATAGTCGTTATGTGTATGTTCTCCACCAACAGTTGGCAACTCACGTGTAGTCGTTATGTGTATGTTCTCCACCAACAGTTGGCAACTCACGTGTAGTCGTTATGTGTATGTTCTCCACCAACAGTTGACAACTCACATGTAGTCGTTGTGTGTGTGTTCTCCACCAACAGTTGACAACTCACGTGTAGTCGTTATGTGTATGTTCTCCACCAACAGTTGACAACTCACATATAGTCGTTATGTGTATGTTCTCCACCAACAGTTGACAACTCACGTGTAGTCGTTGTGTGTATGTTCTCCACCAACAGTTGACAACTCACGTGTAGTCGTTATGTGTATGTTCTCCACCAACAGTTGACAACTCACGTGTAGTCGTTGTGTGTATGTTCTCCACCAACAGTTGACAACTCACATATAGTCGTTATGTGTATGTTCTCCACCAACAGTTGACAACTCACGTGTAGTCGTTGTGTGTATGTTCTCCACCAACAGTTGACAACTCACATGTAGTCGTTATGTGTGTGTTCTCCACCAACAGTTGACAACTCACGTGTAGTCGTTATGTGTGTGTTCTCCACCAACAGTTGACAACTCACATGTAGTCGTTATGTGTGTGTTCTCCACCAACAGTTGACAACTCACGTGTAGTCGTTATGTGTGTGTTCTCCACCAACAGTTGACAACTCACATGTAGTCGTTGTGTGTATGTTCTCCACCAACAGTTGACAACTCACATGTAGTCGTTGTATGTATGTTCTCCACCAACAGTTGACAACTCACATGTAGTCGTTGTGTGTGTGTTCTCCACCAACAGTTGACAACTCACATGTAGTCGTTATGTGTGTGTTCTCCACCAACAGTTGACAACTCACGTGTAGTCGTTATGTGTGTGTTCTCCACCAACAGTTGACAACTCACATGTAGTCGTTGTGTGTATGTTCTCCACCAACAGTTGACAACTCACGTGTAGTCGTTGTATGTATGTTCTCCACCAACAGTTGACAACTCACGTGTAGTCGTTATGTGTGTGTTCTCCACCAACAGTTGACAACTCACATGTAGTCGTTGTGTGTATGTTCTCCACCAACAGTTGACAACTCACGTGTAGTCGTTGTGTGTATGTTCTCCACCAACAGTTGACAACTCACATGTAGTCGTTGTATGTATGTTCTCCACCAACAGTTGACAACTCACGTGTAGTCGTTATGTGTGTGTTCTCCACCAACAGTTGACAACTCACATGTAGTCGTTATGTGTGTGTTCTCCACCAACAGTTGACAACTCACGTGTAGTCGTTATGTGTGTGTTCTCCACCAACAGTTGACAACTCACATGTAGTCGTTGTGTGTATGTTCTCCACCAACAGTTGACAACTCACATGTAGTCGTTGTATGTATGTTCTCCACCAACAGTTGACAACTCACATGTAGTCGTTATGTGTGTGTTCTCCACCAACAGTTGACAATTCACGTGTAGTCGTTATGTGTGTGTTCTCCACCAACAGTTGACAACTCACATGTAGTCGTTGTGTGTATGTTCTCCACCAACAGTTGACAACTCACATGTAGTCGTTGTATGTATGTTCTCCACCAACAGTTGACAACTCACATGTAGTCGTTGTGTGTGTGTTCTCCACCAACAGTTGACAACTCACGTGTAGTCGTTGTGTGTATGTTCTCCACCAACAGTTGACAACTCACATGTAGTCGTTATGTGTATGTTCTCCACCAACAGTTGACAACTCACGTGTAGTCGTTATGTGTATGTTCTCCACCAACAGTTGACAACTCACATGTAGTCGTTATGTGTATGTTCTCCACCAACAGTTGACAACTCACATGTAGTCGTTATGTGTATGTTCTCCACCAACAGTTGACAACTCACGTGTAGTCGTTATGTGTATGTTCTCCACCAACAGTTGACAACTCACGTGTAGTCGTTGTGTGTATGTTCTCCACCAACAGTTGACAACTCACGTGTAGTCGTTGTGTGTATGTTCTCCACCAACAGTTGACAACTCACGTGTAGTCGTTGTGTGTGTGTTCTCCACCAACAGTTGACAACTCACATGTAGTCGTTATGTGTGTGTTCTCCACCAACAGTTGACAACTCACATGTAGTCGTTGTGTGTGTGTTCTCCACCAACAGTTGACAACTCACATGTAGTCGTTATGTGTATGTTCTCCACCAACAGTTGACAACTCACATGTAGTCGTTATGTGTATGTTCTCCACCAACAGTTGACAACTCACGTGTAGTCGTTGTGTGTATGTTCTCCACCAACAGTTGACAACTCACGTGTAGTCGTTGTGTGTGTGTTCTCCACCAACAGTTGACAACTCACATGTAGTCGTTATGTGTGTGTTCTCCACCAACAGTTGACAACTCACATGTAGTCGTTGTGTGTGTGTTCTCCACCAACAGTTGACAACTCACGTGTAGTCGTTATGTGTATGTTCTCCACCAACAGTTGACAACTCACATGTAGTCGTTGTGTGTATGTTCTCCACCAACAGTTGACAACTCACGTGTAGTCGTTATGTGTGTGTTCTCCACCAACAGTTGACAACTCACATATAGTCGTTGTGTGTATGTTCTCCACCAACAGTTGACAACTCACGTGTAGTCGTTGTGTGTATGTTCTCCACCAACAGTTGACAACTCACGTGTAGTCGTTATGTGTATGTTCTCCACCAACAGTTGACAACTCACGTGTAGTCGTTATGTGTATGTTCTCCACCAACAGTTGACAACTCACATGTAGTCGTTATGTGTGTGTTCTCCACCAACAGTTGACAACTCACATGTAGTCGTTGTGTGTGTGTTCTCTACCAACAGTTGACAACTCACGTGTAGTCGTTGTGTGTGTGTTCTCCACCAACAGTTGACAACTCACGTGTAGTCGTTATGTGTATGTTCTCCACCAACAGTTGACAACTCACATGTAGTCGTTGTGTGTGTGTTCTCCACCAACAGTTGACAACTCACATGTAGTCGTTATGTGTATGTTCTCCACCAACAGTTGACAACTCACGTGTAGTCGTTGTGTGTATGTTCTCCACCAACAGTTGACAACTCACGTGTAGTCGTTGTGTGTATGTTCTCCACCAACAGTTGACAACTCACGTGTAGTCGTTGTGTGTATGTTCTCCACCAACAGTTGACAACTCACGTGTAGTCGTTATGTGTATGTTCTCCACCAACAGTTGACAACTCACGTGTAGTCGTTGTGTGTATGTTCTCCACCAACAGTTGACAACTCACATATAGTCGTTATGTGTATGTTCTCCACCAACAGTTGACAACTCACGTGTAGTCGTTGTGTGTATGTTCTCCACCAACAGTTGACAACTCACATGTAGTCGTTATGTGTGTGTTCTCCACCAACAGTTGACAACTCACGTGTAGTCGTTATGTGTGTGTTCTCCACCAACAGTTGACAACTCACATATAGTCGTTATGTGTATGTTCTCCACCAACAGTTGGCAACTCACGTGTAGTCGTTATGTGTATGTTCTCCACCAACAGTTGGCAACTCACGTGTAGTCGTTATGTGTATGTTCTCCACCAACAGTTGACAACTCACGTGTAGTCGTTATGTGTATGTTCTCCACCAACAGTTGACAACTCACGTGTAGTCGTTATGTGTATGTTCTCCACCAACAGTTGACAACTCACATGTAGTCGTTATGTGTGTGTTCTCCACCAACAGTTGACAACTCACATGTAGTCGTTGTGTGTGTGTTCTCTACCAACAGTTGACAACTCACGTGTAGTCGTTGTGTGTGTGTTCTCCACCAACAGTTGACAACTCACGTGTAGTCGTTATGTGTATGTTCTCCACCAACAGTTGACAACTCACATGTAGTCGTTGTGTGTGTGTTCTCCACCAACAGTTGACAACTCACATGTAGTCGTTATGTGTATGTTCTCCACCAACAGTTGACAACTCACGTGTAGTCGTTGTGTGTATGTTCTCCACCAACAGTTGACAACTCACGTGTAGTCGTTGTGTGTATGTTCTCCACCAACAGTTGACAACTCACGTGTAGTCGTTGTGTGTATGTTCTCCACCAACAGTTGACAACTCACGTGTAGTCGTTATGTGTATGTTCTCCACCAACAGTTGACAACTCACGTGTAGTCGTTGTGTGTATGTTCTCCACCAACAGTTGACAACTCACATATAGTCGTTATGTGTATGTTCTCCACCAACAGTTGACAACTCACGTGTAGTCGTTGTGTGTATGTTCTCCACCAACAGTTGACAACTCACATGTAGTCGTTATGTGTGTGTTCTCCACCAACAGTTGACAACTCACGTGTAGTCGTTATGTGTGTGTTCTCCACCAACAGTTGACAACTCACATATAGTCGTTATGTGTATGTTCTCCACCAACAGTTGGCAACTCACGTGTAGTCGTTATGTGTATGTTCTCCACCAACAGTTGGCAACTCACGTGTAGTCGTTATGTGTATGTTCTCCACCAACAGTTGACAACTCACATGTAGTCGTTGTGTGTGTGTTCTCCACCAACAGTTGACAACTCACGTGTAGTCGTTATGTGTATGTTCTCCACCAACAGTTGACAACTCACATATAGTCGTTATGTGTATGTTCTCCACCAACAGTTGACAACTCACGTGTAGTCGTTGTGTGTATGTTCTCCACCAACAGTTGACAACTCACGTATAGTCGTTATGTGTATGTTCTCCACCAACAGTTGACAACTCACGTGTAGTCGTTGTGTGTATGTTCTCCACCAACAGTTGACAACTCACATATAGTCGTTATGTGTATGTTCTCCACCAACAGTTGACAACTCACGTGTAGTCGTTGTGTGTATGTTCTCCACCAACAGTTGACAACTCACATGTAGTCGTTATGTGTGTGTTCTCCACCAACAGTTGACAACTCACGTGTAGTCGTTATGTGTGTGTTCTCCACCAACAGTTGACAACTCACATGTAGTCGTTATGTGTGTGTTCTCCACCAACAGTTGACAACTCACGTGTAGTCGTTATGTGTGTGTTCTCCACCAACAGTTGACAACTCACATGTAGTCGTTGTGTGTATGTTCTCCACCAACAGTTGACAACTCACATGTAGTCGTTGTATGTATGTTCTCCACCAACAGTTGACAACTCACATGTAGTCGTTGTGTGTGTGTTCTCCACCAACAGTTGACAACTCACATGTAGTCGTTATGTGTGTGTTCTCCACCAACAGTTGACAACTCACGTGTAGTCGTTATGTGTGTGTTCTCCACCAACAGTTGACAACTCACATGTAGTCGTTGTGTGTATGTTCTCCACCAACAGTTGACAACTCACGTGTAGTCGTTGTATGTATGTTCTCCACCAACAGTTGACAACTCACGTGTAGTCGTTATGTGTGTGTTCTCCACCAACAGTTGACAACTCACATGTAGTCGTTGTGTGTATGTTCTCCACCAACAGTTGACAACTCACGTGTAGTCGTTGTGTGTATGTTCTCCACCAACAGTTGACAACTCACATGTAGTCGTTGTATGTATGTTCTCCACCAACAGTTGACAACTCACGTGTAGTCGTTATGTGTGTGTTCTCCACCAACAGTTGACAACTCACATGTAGTCGTTATGTGTGTGTTCTCCACCAACAGTTGACAACTCACGTGTAGTCGTTATGTGTGTGTTCTCCACCAACAGTTGACAACTCACATGTAGTCGTTGTGTGTATGTTCTCCACCAACAGTTGACAACTCACATGTAGTCGTTGTATGTATGTTCTCCACCAACAGTTGACAACTCACATGTAGTCGTTATGTGTGTGTTCTCCACCAACAGTTGACAATTCACGTGTAGTCGTTATGTGTGTGTTCTCCACCAACAGTTGACAACTCACATGTAGTCGTTGTGTGTATGTTCTCCACCAACAGTTGACAACTCACATGTAGTCGTTGTATGTATGTTCTCCACCAACAGTTGACAACTCACATGTAGTCGTTGTGTGTGTGTTCTCCACCAACAGTTGACAACTCACGTGTAGTCGTTGTGTGTATGTTCTCCACCAACAGTTGACAACTCACATGTAGTCGTTATGTGTATGTTCTCCACCAACAGTTGACAACTCACGTGTAGTCGTTATGTGTATGTTCTCCACCAACAGTTGACAACTCACATGTAGTCGTTATGTGTATGTTCTCCACCAACAGTTGACAACTCACATGTAGTCGTTATGTGTATGTTCTCCACCAACAGTTGACAACTCACGTGTAGTCGTTGTGTGTATGTTCTCCACCAACAGTTGACAACTCACGTGTAGTCGTTGTGTGTATGTTCTCCACCAACAGTTGACAACTCACGTGTAGTCGTTGTGTGTGTGTTCTCCACCAACAGTTGACAACTCACATGTAGTCGTTATGTGTGTGTTCTCCACCAACAGTTGACAACTCACATGTAGTCGTTGTGTGTGTGTTCTCCACCAACAGTTGACAACTCACATGTAGTCGTTATGTGTATGTTCTCCACCAACAGTTGACAACTCACATGTAGTCGTTATGTGTATGTTCTCCACCAACAGTTGACAACTCACGTGTAGTCGTTGTGTGTATGTTCTCCACCAACAGTTGACAACTCACGTGTAGTCGTTGTGTGTGTGTTCTCCACCAACAGTTGACAACTCACATGTAGTCGTTATGTGTGTGTTCTCCACCAACAGTTGACAACTCACATGTAGTCGTTGTGTGTGTGTTCTCCACCAACAGTTGACAACTCACGTGTAGTCGTTATGTGTATGTTCTCCACCAACAGTTGACAACTCACATGTAGTCGTTGTGTGTATGTTCTCCACCAACAGTTGACAACTCACGTGTAGTCGTTATGTGTGTGTTCTCCACCAACAGTTGACAACTCACATATAGTCGTTGTGTGTATGTTCTCCACCAACAGTTGACAACTCACGTGTAGTCGTTGTGTGTATGTTCTCCACCAACAGTTGACAACTCACGTGTAGTCGTTATGTGTATGTTCTCCACCAACAGTTGACAACTCACGTGTAGTCGTTATGTGTATGTTCTCCACCAACAGTTGACAACTCACATGTAGTCGTTATGTGTGTGTTCTCCACCAACAGTTGACAACTCACATGTAGTCGTTGTGTGTGTGTTCTCTACCAACAGTTGACAACTCACGTGTAGTCGTTGTGTGTGTGTTCTCCACCAACAGTTGACAACTCACGTGTAGTCGTTATGTGTATGTTCTCCACCAACAGTTGACAACTCACATGTAGTCGTTGTGTGTGTGTTCTCCACCAACAGTTGACAACTCACATGTAGTCGTTATGTGTATGTTCTCCACCAACAGTTGACAACTCACATGTAGTCGTTGTGTGTGTGTTCTCCACCAACAGTTGACAACTCACGTGTAGTCGTTGTGTGTGTGTTCTCCACCAACAGTTGACAACTCACATGTAGTCGTAGTGTGTGTGTTCTCCACCAACAGTTGACAACTCACGTGTAGTCGTTGTGTGTGTGTTCTCCACCAACAGTTGACAACTCACATGTAGTCGTTATGTGTATGCTCTCCACCAACAGTTGACAACTCACGTGTAGTCGTTATGTGTGTGTTCTCCACCAACAGTTGACAACTCACGTGTAGTCGTTGTGTGTGTGTTCTCCACCAACAGTTGACAACTCACGTGTAGTCGTTATGTGTATGTTCTCCACCAACAGTTGACAACTCACGTGTAGTCGTTATGTGTATGTTCTCCACCAACAGTTGACAACTCACGTGTAGTCGTTATGTGTATGTTCTCCACCAACAGTTGACAACTCACGTGTAGTCGTTATGTGTATGTTCTCCACCAACAGTTGACAACTCACATGTAGTCGTTATGTGTATGTTCTCCACCAACAGTTGACAACTCACGTGTAGTCGTTATGTACCACAGTGGGCTAAACCGAGCAGGCTGTCTGGAATGTGGTCACGCTTGACCGAGTTATGCCTAATGGGACACTCCGTGTTGACAAGTCACTGTCACTGGTGTACAGCCACATGTTATTATTATATAAGAAAACTCAGCATCGACTAAAGTGTTGTTGTCTTAATATAGTCGAAGGTCGTCATCTGATGTTATTTCATTTACCTTATTTGCCAGGTCCTTCACCATGACTTCCCCATTGAACGTCCAACAGTCCGTCAGCTTCTTTATTTTCTTTAGCTTCCTCGTTTCGAACGCCAGTTTTGATTGTCGCGCAGTCAAGTTCTCGTTCAGGAAGATTTGTGCGTTTCGTTACTGTGTGTTATGTTTCTTTAATGTGAACCGGGCGCGATCCACGTTATCCCGAATTCGTTCCGTTCGAAATCTGACGATGATGGGTCGACTGCCGGTACGCTTCCACCTAAGCGGTGGCTCCTCTCAGCGTCGTGCAGTGAGGGTGGAGGGGTGACACCCATCTTATCGTTAATCACTGCCAGTACTGTGGCGTCGATGTCATCGCCCTCGCCTGTCTCAGGAACCCCGTGAATTCCTAAGTTGGGTGGACGGGTGTATTGTTCTAGGATGTCGCTGCTTTCTTCGAGTGCACGTATCTTCTTCTCTAGCTCAACGATACGTATGTCCTTTGTCTTTACCTGTTTGGTTAGGTTTTCGATGTGTGCGTTCAGCGAATCGATCTTGTCCGCTAGATCGCATGGGTACACAGCTTTTGTCAACTTTGCAACTACTGCGTCATCGTTTAATAGTTAAATAATTCGTAGCGCAAGCAATTCCCTGAGTCGTCTGTGTGACTGCTGCTCTGTGTTGGTTTATGAGGCATTGCAGGACTCAGTACACAACAACAAGTTGTTGGGGCGTGGCAATACTCTGTTACTTCACGTGGCAATACTCTGTTACTTCACGTGGCAATACTCTGTTACTTCACGTGGCAATACTCTGTTACTTCACGTGGCAATACTCTGTTACTTCACGTGGCAATACTCTGTTATTTCACGTGGCAATACTCTGTTACTTCACGTGGCAATACTCTGTTATTTCACGTGGCAATACTCTATTATTTCACGTGGCAATACTTTATCACTTCTTGCGTGGCAATACGCTGTTACTTCACGTGGCAATACTCTGTTATTTCACGTGGCAATACTCTATTATTTCACGTGGCAATACTTTATCACTTCTTGCGTGGCAATACTATATCACTTCATGTGTCCAGTTTGTCTATGTAATAGGAGTACACATTCGTGCATATATTGTGTCCATTTAACAGCGCCTCTTTCTTTCCTCATAATCACGACATATTCGGAATATATACACCGTACACGTATACACCGTACACGTATACATCTTATACGTATACACCGTATACGTATACACCGCACACGTATACACCGTACACGTATACACCGAACACGTATACATCTTATACGTATACACCGTATACGTATACACCGCACACGTATACACCGTACACGTATACACCGAACACGTATACATCTTATACGTATACACCGTATACGTATACACCGCACACGTATACACCGTACACGTATACACCGTACACGTATACATCTTATACGTATACACCGTATACGTATACACCGCACACGTATACACCGTACACGTATACACCGTACACGTATACATCTTATACGTATACATCTTATACGTATACACCGCACACGTATACATCTTATACGTATACACCGTATACGTATACACCGCACACGTATACACCGTACACGTATACACCGTACACGTATACATCTTATACGTATACATCTTATACGTATACACCGCACACGTATACATCTTATACGTATACACCGCACACGTATACACCGTACACGTATACACCGTACACGTATACACCTTATACGTATACACCGCACACGTATACACCGTACAAGTATACATCTTATACGTATACACCGTACACGTATACATCTTATATGTATACACCGTACATGTATACACCTGATATGTATACACCGTACACGTATACACCGCACACGTATACATCTTATACGTATATACCGTACACGTATACACTTTATACGTATACACCGTACACGTATACACCGTACACGTATACACTTTATACGTATACACCGTACACGTATACACCGTACACGTATACACCTTACATGTATACACCTTATACGTATACACCTTATACGTATACACTTTATACGTATACACCGCACACGTATACACCGTACACGTATACACCTTATACGTATACACCGCACACGTATACACCGTACACGTATACACCTTATACGTATACACCTTATACGCATACACCGTATACGTATACACCTTATACGTATACACCGTATACGTATACACCGTACATGTATACACCTTATACGTATACACCGTATACGTATACACCTTATACGTATACACCTTATACGTATACACCGTATACGTATACACCGTACACGTATACATCTTATACGTATGCGCCGTACACGTATACACCTTATACGTATACACCGTATTCGTGTACGCCGTATACGTAAACGCCTTATACGTATACGCCGTATACGTATACAGCGTATACGCACAAATCATACGACTAGTGGCACCGTGGGTCATCACTGGGCGAAAGGCATATAATATGTAATACTGAGCCAAAGGTCGGCGTGACCCGGTGACCTCTAGACACATCACTGGCGGCGATACTTCCGGTGAACGATAATTTACGTAGGAAGCACAGACCGGGTCGTTTGTCTACTCAAACATTCTACAATAGATTGATTCATTACGCCAGTAGCAGACTTTCGGTGAACTCCATCGTGACCTCTTGTCTGCAGCAAACTTGTGTTACTGAAGTAGCCACGTGCGCACCATATTAAAAATCATTTTATATATACATATATATATATATATATATATATATATATATATATATATATATATATATATATATACGGTCCCCGTACACGTGGGGCAAGACGGTCCCCGTACACGTGGGGCAATACGGTCCCCGTACACGTGAAGCAAGACGGTCCCCGTACACGTGGGGCAAGACGGTCCCCGTATACGTGGGGCAAGACGGTCCCCGTACAAGTGGGGCAAGACGATCCCCGTGCACGTGGGGCAAGACGGTCCCCGTACACGTGGGGCAAGACGGTCCCCGTACACGTGGGGCAAGACGATCCCCGTACACGTGGGCCAAGACGGTCCCCGTACACGTGGGGCAAGACGATCTCCGTACACGTGGGGCAAGACGATCCCCTTACACGTGGGGCAAGACGGTTCCCGTACACGTGGGGCAAGACGGTCCCCGTACACGTGGTGCAAGACGATCCCCGTACACTTGGGCCAACACGGTCCCCGTACACGTGGGGCAAGACGGTCCCCGTACACGTGGGGCAAGTCGATCCCCGTACACGTGGGGCAAGACGGTCCCCGTACACGTGGGGCAAGACGGTCCCCGTACACGTGGGGCAAGACGGTCCCCGTACACGTGGGACAAGGCGATCCCCGTACATGTGGGGCAAGACGGTCCCCGTACACGTGGGGCAAGACGATCCCCGTACACGTGGGGCAAGGCGATCCCCGTACACGTGGGGCAAGGCGATCCCCGTACACGTGGGGCAAGACGGTCCCCGTACACGTGGGGCAAGACGATCCCTGCACACGTGGGGCAGGATGGTCCCCGTACACGTGGGTCAAGACGATCCCCGTACACGTGGGGCAAGACGGTCCCCGTACACGTGGGGCAAGACGATCCCCGTACACGTGGGCCAAGACGTTCCCCGTACACGTGGGGCAAGACGATCCCCGTACACGTGGGGCAAGACGATCCCCGTACACGTGGGGCAAGACGGTCCACGTACACGTGGGGCAAGACGGTCCCCGTACACGTGGGGCAAGACGATCCCCGTACACGTGGGCCAAGACGTTCCCCGTACACGTGGGGCAAGACGATCCCCGTACACGTGGGGCAAGACTATCCCTGTACACGTGGGACAAGACGTTCCCCGTACACGTGGGGCAAGACGGTCCACGTACACGTGGGGCAAGACGGTCCCCGTACACGTGGGGCAAGACGGTCCCCGTACACGTGGGACAAGACGGTCAACGTGCACGTGGGACAAGACGGTCCCCGTACACGTGGGACAAGACGGTCCCCGTACACGTGGGACAAGACGGTCCCCGTACACGTGGGGCAAAACGGTCCCCGTACACGTGGGGCAAGACGATCCCCGTACACGTGGGGCAAGACGGTCCCCGTACACGTGGGGCAAGACGGTCCCCGTACACGTGGGACAAGACGGTCCCCGTACACGTGGGGCAAGACGGTCCCCGTACACGTGGGGCAAGACGGTCCCCGTACACGTGGGGCAAGACGGTCCCCGTACACGTGGGACAAGACGGTCCCCGTACACGTGGGGCAAGACGGTCCCCGTACACGTGGGGCAAGGCGATCCCCGTACACGTGGGGCAAGACGGTCCCCGTACACGTGGTGCAAGACAATCCCCGTACACGTGGGGCAAGACGGTCCCCGTACACGTGGTGCAAGACAATCCCCGTACACGTGGGGCAAGACGATCCCCGTACACGTGCGGCAAGACGATCCCCGTACACGTGGGGCAAGACGGTCCCCGTACACGTGGGGCAAGACGGTCCCCGTACACGTGGGGCAAGACGGTCCCCGTACACGTGGGGCAAGACGATCCCTGTGCATAAAGAATAAGTTAGATTCTGTTCCATTTCTAGGATTGTTGATGAATTAATAGATGAAATGTAATCAAAGGAATGTTCTTGGAACATCCCAACTAACCAGGAAACATATCAGTGCGTGGAAGAAAAGGCCGAAGGTTTGACAATTGTTGTTTGACTTCTTTACCCACGATGTTGGTTATTGACAGATCACACGCACAGAAGAAGTGTGTACACTACTAATGGGGAAATTAACCCCTGTTCGCAAAATAATGCCGTATGTAAATAGGGGAATACATCACCTAACGCAATATCATCGCTGTCACTCATGTGATATTATACAGCACTGTATTACACGCACACGAAACAAATAGCGCCGTATGTAAATAGGGGAATACATCACCTAACGCAATATCATCGCTGTCACTCATGTGATATTATACAGCACTGTATTACACGCACACGAAACAAATAGCGCCGTATGTAAATAGGGGAATACATCACCTAACGCAATATCATCGCTGTCACTCATGTGATATTATACAGCACTGTATTACACGCACACGAAACAAATAGTGCCGTATGTAAATAGGGGAATACATCACCTAACGCAATATCATCGCTGTCACTCATGTGATATTATACAGCACTGTATTACATGTCACTCATGTGATATTATACAGCACTGTATTACATGTCACTCATGTGATATTATACAGCACTGTATTACATGTAACTGATGTGATATTATACAGCACTGTATTACATGTCACTCATGTGATATTATACAGCACTGTATTACATGTCACTCATGTGATATTATACAGCACTGTATTACATGTCACTCATGTGATATTATACAGCACTGTATTACACTCTGTATTACACGAAACAAATTCAGCTCGCGTTTTTTTTAGAGTATTCGGTAAATGATCCTGCACCGTTTGTCGAAAAGCTTTCTGTGTTGGAGACGCGTCGGTCTCCGACATGGACGGATAGGTGTCAATCACCCGAGACAGGCTAGATTTTTAAAGGAAAGTGCAAACATGTTAATATGTTAACCCACTAAACCTGTCGAAGGGGATCCTTGTCAAAGTGGTCGAGGGTGTCAATGTAGTCAATGTGGTCAAGCTGGTCTTGCTTCGGGACAAATTATTTATTCACAAGGAGTATCAACATGTTAGGGAGCTTGGTAACAGTGTGGTTTGATGTGGTGTTCATAGTTTTTTCAATTCAGTTCCTGCATTGACGTGGTACCATTGTTCATTACCAGTCAATGTTTAACTCAACCGTTATGGCTGTGCTCGTGGACGGATCACAGACATGGCGTAGGCCTACTACACAAGTCATGCTGTGGAAGATACAAACTTTAACAGTGAATGTTTAACTCAATCATTATGGCTGTGCTCGTTGACGGATCACAGACATGGCGTAGGCCTACTACACAATTCATGCTGTGGAAGATACAAACTTTAACAGTGAATGTTTAACTCAACCGTTATGGCTGTGCTCGTGGACGGATCACAGACATGGCGTAGGCCTACTACCCAATTCATGCTGTGGAAGATACAAACTTTAACAGTGAATGTTTAACTCAACCGTTATGGCTGTGCTCGTGGACGGATCACAGACATGGCGTAGGCCTACTACACAATTCATGCTGTGGAAGATACAAACTTTAACAGTGAATGTTTAACTCAACCGTTATGGCTGTGCTCGTGGACGGATCACAGACATGGTGTAGGCCTACTACACAAGTCATGCTGTGGAAGATACAAACTTTAACAGTGAATGTTTAACTCAACCGTTATGGCTGTGCTCGTGGACGGATCACAGACATGGCGTAGGCCTACTACACAATTCATGCTGTGGAAGATACAAACTTTAACAGTGAATGTTTAACTCAACCGTTATGGCTGTGCTCGTGGACGGATCACAGACATGGCGTAGGCCTACTACACAATTCATGCTGTGGAAGATACAAACTTTAACAGTGAATGTTTAACTCAACCGTTATGGCTGTGCTCGTGGACGGATCACAGACATGGCGTAGGCCTACTACACAATTCATGCTGTGGAAGATACAAACTTTAACAGTGAATGTTTAACTCAACCGTTATGGCTGTGCTCGTGGACGGATCACAGACATGGCGTAGGCCTACTACACAATTCATGCTGTGGAAGATACAAACTTTAACAGTCAATGTTTAACTCAACCATTATGGCTGTGCTCGTGGACGGATCACAGACATGGCGTAGGCCTACTACCCAATTCATGCTGTGGAAGATACAAACTTTAACAGTGAATGTTTAACTCAATCATTATGGCTGTGCTCGTTGACGGATCACAGACATGGCGTAGGCCTACTACACAATTCATGCTGTGGAAGATACAAACTTTAACAGTGAATGTTTAACTCAACCGTTATGGCTGTGCTCGTGGACGGATCACAGACATGGCGTAGGCCTACTACCCAATTCATGCTGTGGAAGATACAAACTTTAACAGTGAATGTTTAACTCAACCGTTATGGCTGTGCTCGTGGACGGATCACAGACATGGCGTAGGCCTACTACACAAGTCATGCTGTGGAAGATACAAACTTTAACAGTGAATGTTTAACTCAACCGTTATGGCTGTGCTCGTGGACTGATCACAGACATGGCGTAGACCTACTACACAATTCATGCTGTGGAAGATACAAACTTTAACAGTGAATGTTTAACTCAACCGTTATGGCTGTGCTCGTGGACGGATCACAGACATGGCGTAGGCCTACTACACAATTCATGCTGTGGAAGATACAAACTTTAACAGTGAATGTTTAACTCAACCGTTAAGGCTGTGCTCGTGGACGGATCACAGACATGGCGTAGGCCTACTACACAAGTCATGCTGTGGAAGATACAAACTTTAACAGTGAATGTTTAACTCAACCGTTAAGGCTGTGCTCGTGGACGGATCACAGACATGGCGTAGGCCTACTACACAAGTCATGCTGTGGAAGATACAAACTTTAACAGTGAATGTTTAACTCAACCGTTATGGCTGTGCTCGTGGACGGATCACAGACATGGCGTAGGCCTACTACACAAGTCATGCTGTGGAAGATACAAACTTTAACAGTGAATGTTTAACTCAACCATTATGGCTGTGCTCGTGGACGGATCACAGACATGGCGTAGGCCTACTACACAATTCATGCTGTGGAAGATACAAACTTTAACAGTCAATGTTTAACTCAACCGTTATGGCTGTGCTCGTGGACGGATCACAGACATGGCGTAGGCCTACTACACAAGTCATGCTGTGGAAGATACAAACTTTAACAGTGAATGTTTAACTCAACCATTATGGCTGTGCTCGTGGACGGATCACAGACATGGCGTAGGCCTACTACACAATTCATGCTGTGGAAGATACAAACTTTAACAGTGAATGTTTAACTCAACCGTTATGGCTGTGCTCGTGGACGGATCACAGACATGGTGTAGGCCTACTACACAAGTCATGCTGTGGAAGATACAAACTTTAACAGTGAATGTTTAACTCAACCATTATGGCTGTGCTCGTGGACGGATCTCAGACATGGCGTAGGCCTACTACACAATTCATGCTGTGGAAGATACAAACTTTAACAGTCCAGGAGAATTAGGTCAAAGATGGACCCAACATGGAAATAAATACTACAAAGCTAATTTGTTCAGCCTAGTTGCAAAATACCACACTGGACAGCATATCAAGGGTCCCCTAGTTTCCCCTGTGAGCGTTTGTCTATTATAGACTGGTAGGCCATTGGGTTGAAATAATCGTTTATGAATTCTGCCGCTTTTATTATGTTTATATTTGACATTATGTCATCGTGGTTTCTATGAATTTAAAGCTCGTGATCTGCTGAACAAAACTGGCTGTAAAATATCCAGTATGTGAAATATGCATAGGCAGATCAGAGTTAAGGTCAAAATCCTATCTTAACGAAATAATTATGGAGGCAGTGTATTCCAGTAAGCATGAAATGTGAAATGTTAAGTAAGAACTGGTCGGTCTATCTTTCAGGAAGCGTTATCTTACAAAACATTGCTGTTTCCATATTAATTGTTTTAGCCATTGTGACGCCCACTGGCATCACTCTTGGTCATATTGAGTCATGTGGCATCACTCTTGGTCATCTTGAGTCATGTGGCATCACTCTTGGTCATCTTGAGTCACGTGGCATTACTCTGTGGATGCAGGTATTGATTTCATGGTCACTCTGTAAAGTCGCGAGTGCATTAAACAAAAATAAACATTAAGACACTATCGTAACACTTTAGCCAAATTAAATTGGTATTTTGCTATTGTGACACCTACGACCATTACTCGTGGACATACTCAACCATTGTAGGCCGACACCACTCTGTGGTGCACACATTGATGTCTTCGCTAAAACCTTCCTACGCACTGTATACTCAACCATTGTAGGCCTACACCACTCTGTGGTGCACACATTGATGTCTTCGCTAAAACCTTCCTACGCACTGTATACTCAACCATTGTAGGCCTACACCACTCTGTGGTGCACACATTGATGTCTTCGCTAAAACCTTCCTACGCACTGTATACTCAACCATTGTAGGCCTACACCGCTCTGTGGTGCACACATTGATGTCTTCGCTAAAACCTTCCTACGCACTGTATACTCAACCATTGTAGGCCTACACCACTCTGTGGTGCACACATTGATGTCTTCGCTAAAACCTTCCTACGCACTGTATACTCAACCATTGTAGGCCGACACCACTCTGTGGTGCACACATTGATGTCTTCGCTAAAACCTTCCTACGCACTGTATACTCAACCATTGTAGGCCTACACCACTCTGTGGTGCACACATTGATGTCTTCTCTAAAACCTTCCTACGCACTGTATACTCAACCATTGTAGGCCGACACCACTCTGTGGTGCACACATTGATGTCTTCGCTAAAACCTTCCTACGCACTGTATACTCAACCATTGTAGGCCTACACCGCTCTGTGGTGCACACATTGATGTCTTCGCTAAAACCTTCCTACGCACTGTATATTCAACCATTGTAGGCCTACACCACTCTGTGGTGCACACATTGATGTCTTCGCTAAAACCTTCCTACGCACTGTATACTCAACCATTGTAGGCCTACACCACTCTGTGGTGCACACATTGATGTCTTCGCTAAAACCTTCCTACGCACTGTATACTCAACCATTGTAGGCCGACACCACTCTGTGGTGCACACATTGATGTCTTCGCTAAAACCTTCCTACGCACTGTATACTCAACCATTGTAGGCCTACACCGCTCTGTGGTGCACACATTGATGTCTTCGCTAAAACCTTCCTACGCACTGTATATTCAACCATTGTAGGCCTACACCACTCTGTGGTGCACACATTGATGTCTTCGCTAAAACCTTCCTACGCACTGTATACTCAACCATTGTAGGCCTACACCACTCTGTGGTGCACACACTGATGTCTTCGCTAAAACCTTCCTACGCACTGTATACTCAACCATTGTAGGCCTACACCGCTCTGTGGTGCACACATTGATGTCTTCGCTAAAACCTTCCTACGCACTGTATACTCAACCATTGTAGGCATACACCGCTCTGTGGTGCACACATTGATGTCTTCGCTAAAACCTTCCTACGCACTGTATACTCAACCATTGTAGGCCTACACCACTCTGTGGTGCACACATTGATGTCTTCGCTAAAACCTTCCTACGCACTGTATACTCAACCATTGTAGGCCTACACCACTCTGTGGTGCACACATTGATGTCTTCGCTAAAACCTTCCTACGCACTGTATACTCAACCATTGTAGGCCTACACCACTCTGTGGTGCACACATTGATGTCTTCGCTAAAACCTTCCTACGCACTGTATACTCAACCATTGTAGGCCTACACCGCTCTGTGGTGCACACATTGATGTCTTCGCTAAAACCTTCCTACGCACTGTATACTCAACCATTGTAGGCCTACACCGCTCTGTGGTGCACACATTGATGTCTTCGCTAAAACCTTCCTACGCACTGTATACTCAACCATTGTAGGCCGACACCACTCTGTGGTGCACACATTGATGTCTTCGCTAAAACCTTCCTACGCACTGTATACTCAACCATTGTAGGCCGACACCACTCTGTGGTGCACACATTGATGTCTTCGCTAAAACCTTCCTACGCACTGTATACTCAACCATTGTAGGCCGACACCACTCTGTGGTGCACACATTGATGTCTTCGCTAAAACCTTCCTACGCACTGTATACTCAACCATTGTAGGCCGACACCACTCTGTGGTGCACACATTGATGTCTTCGCTAAAACCTTCCTACGCACTGTATACTCAACCATTGTAGGCCTACACCACTCTGTGGTGCACACATTGATGTCTTCGATAAAACCTTCCTACGCACTGTATACTCAACCATTGTAGGCCTACACCGCTCTGTGGTGCACACATTGATGTCTTCGCTAAAACCTTCCTACGCACTGTATACTCAACCATTGTAGGCCGACACCGCTATGTGGTGCACACATTGATGTCTTCGCTAAAACCTTCCTACGCACTGTATACTCAACCATTGTAGGCCGACACCACTCTGTGGTGCACACACTGATGTCTTCGCTAAAACCTTCCTACGCACTTTATACTCAACCATTGTAGGCCTACACCACTCTGTGGTGCACACACTGATGTCTTCGCTAAAACCTTCCTACGCACTGTATACTCAACCATTGTAGGCCTACACCGCTCTGTGGTGCACACATTGATGTCTTCGCTGAAACCTTCCTACGCACTGTATACTCAACCATTGTAGGCCTACATCGCTCTGTGGTGCACACATTGATGTCTTCGCTGAAACCTTCCTACGCACTGTATACTCAACCATTGTAGGCCTACACCGCTCTGTGGTGCACACATTGATGTCTTCGCTGAAACCTTCCTACGCACTGTATACTCAACCATTGTAGGCCTACACCGCTCTGTGGTGCACACATTGATGTCTTCGCTGAAACCTTCCTACGCACTGTATACTCAACCATTGTAGGCCTACACCGCTCTGTGGTGCACACATTGATGTCTTCGCTAAAACCTTCCTACGCACTGTATACTCAACCATTGTAGGCCGACACCGCTATGTGGTGCACACATTGATGTCTTCGCTAAAACCTTCCTACGCACTGTATACTCAACCATTGTAGGCCGACACCGCTCTGTGGTGCACACATTGATGTCTTCGCTAAAACCTTCCTACGCACTGTATACTCAACCATTGTAGGCCGACACCGCTCTGTGGTGCACACATTGATGTCTTCGCTAAAACCTTCCTACGCACTCTATACTCAACCATTGTAGGCCGACACCACTCTGTGGTGCACACATTGATGTCTTCGCTAAAACCTTCCTACGCACTGTATACTCAACCATTGTAGGCCGACACCACTCTGTGGTGCACACATTGATGTCTTCGCTAAAACCTTCCTACGCACTGTATACTCAACCATTGTAGGCCGACACCACTCTGTGGTGCACACATTGATGTCTTCGCTAAAACCTTCCTACGCACTGTATACTCAACCATTGTAGGCCGACACCACTCTGTGGTGCACACATTGATGTCTTCGCTAAAACCTTCCTACGCACTGTATACTCAACCATTGTAGGCCGACACCACTCTGTGGTGCACACATTGATGTCTTCGCTAAAACCTTCCTACGCACTGTGTACTCAATCATTGTAGGCCGACACCACTCTGTGGTGCACACATTGATGTCTTCGCTAAAACCTTCCTACGCACTGTGTACTCAACCATTGTAGGCCGACACCACTCTGTGGTGCACACATTGATGTCTTCGCTAAAACCTTCCTACGCACTGTGTACTCAACCATTGTAGGCCTACACCGCTCTGTGGTGCACACATTGATGTCTTCGCTAAAACCTTCCTACGCACTGTATACTCAACCATTGTAGGCCGACACCGCTCTGTGGTGCACACATTGATGTCTTCGCTAAAACCTTCCTACGCACTGTATACTCAACCATTGTAGGCCTACACCGCTCTGTGGTGCACACATTGATGTCTTAGCTAAAACCTTCCTACGCACTGTATACTCAACCATTGTAGGCCTACACCGCTCTGTGGTGCACACATTGATGTCTTCGCTAAATCCTTCCTACGCACTGTATACTCAACCATTGTAGGCCTACACCGCTCTGTGGTGCACACATTGATGTCTTCGCTAAAACCTTCCTACGCACTGTATACTCAACCATTGTAGGCCTACACCGCTCTGTGGTGCACACATTGATGTCTTCGCTAAAACCTTCCTACGCACTGTATACTCAACCATTGTAGGCCTACACCGCTCTGTGGTGCACACATTGATGTCTTCGCTAAAACCTTCCTACGCACTGTATACTCAACCATTGTAGGCCTACACCGCTCTGTGGTGCACACATTGATGTCTTCGCTAAAACCTTCCTACGCACTGTATACTCAACCATTGTAGGCCTACACCGCTCTGTGGTGCACACATTGATGTCTTCGCTAAAACCTTCCTACGCACTGTATACTCAACCATTGTAGGCCTACACCGCTCTGTGGTGCACACATTGATGTCTTCGCTAAAACCTTCCTACGCACTGTATACTCAACCATTGTAGGCCTACACCACTCTGTGGTGCACACATTGATGTCTTCGCTAAAACCTTCCTACGCACTGTATACTCAACCATTGTAGGCCTACACCACTCTGTGGTGCACACATTGATGTCTTCGCTAAAACCTTCCTACGCACTGTATACTCAACCATTGTAGGCCTACACCACTCTGTGGTGCACACATTGATGTCTTCGCTAAAACCTTCCTACGCACTGTATACTCAACCATTGTAGGCCTACACCACTCTGTGGTGCACACATTGATGTCTTCGCTAAAACCTTCCTACGCACTGTATACTCAACCATTGTAGGCCTACACCGCTCTGTGGTGCACACATTGATGTCTTCGCTAAAACCTTCCTACGCACTGTATACTCAACCATTGTAGGCCTACACCGCTCTGTGGTGCACACATTGATGTCTTCGCTAAAACCTTCCTACGCACTGTATACTCAACCATTGTAGGCCTACACCACTCTGTGGTGCACACATTGATGTCTTCGCTAAAACCTTCCTACGCACTGTATACTCAACCATTGTAGGCCTACACCACTCTGTGGTGCACACATTGATGTCTTCGCTAAAACCTTCCTACGCACTGTATACTCAACCATTGTAGGCCTACACCACTCTGTGGTGCACACATTGATGTCTTCGCTAAAACCTTCCTACGCACTGTATACTCAACCATTGTAGGCCGACACCACTCTGTGGTGCACACATTGATGTCTTCGCTAAAACCTTCCTACGCACTGTATACTCAACCATTGTAGGCCTACACCGCTCTGTGGTGAACATATTGATGTCTTAGGGTGCCTATGTTGTCAAACAAATACACAGTTAAAAAACATTTTAGCCCTTTTTGCAACAGCGTCTCCTGTGTCATTAGTCGTTTTGCAAAACTTATTAATTTGAGTAGCCGTTGTGTCTTATTTATGTTTTGAATGGCTAAACAAGACAAAAACTGCTCTTCTCACCATTACTTGTATTTGTTGCAGCTCTTGCCCAAGAAATACCACGTAAGACATAAGACAATAAGTTATTTTTTAATTTGGGCATGTTAACACAACTTTGGGTCAAATATGAAAGACTGGTGTACGCTGTGTTTCTCTGTCATACTCCGTTTCCACGGTAACAAATAAAATGGCCACCATTTTGAACAAATGTTGACAAATTGAGAATCAATGTCAGCTGTCAGTTGGGTAGAAAAGATTGAAATTAATTAAGGAAGGTTAATTTTTCAAGAAACTACCGAAACCTCAATTGTACACTTTTTGCCATTTTTACTGTTATGATATTCTCCAGAATTAGTGAGTCCATGACAGGCTTTTCATTTCCCTGCGTGGGATCTTCTATTTCACCTGACATAGACATCATGTAGAAGAAGTCGTCTACTTCCCCTGACATAGACACCGGGTAGAAGGGATACTCTACTGTACCTGGCGTAGACTGGTGGACACCAGGAAGAAGGGATATTCTGCTTCCCCTGACATAGCCACCAGGTAGAAGGGATCTTCTACTTCAGCTGATATAGACACCAGGTAGAAGGGATATTCTACTTCCCCTAACATAGACACCAGGTAGAAGGGATCTTCTACTTCCCCGACATAGCCACCGGGTAAAATGGATCTTCTACTTCACCTGACATAGCCACCAGGTAGAAGAGATTTTCTACTTCCCCTGACATAGCCACCAGGTAGAAGGGTTCTTCTACTTCCCCTGAAATAGCCACCAGGTAGAAGCGATCTTCTACTTCCCCTGATATAGCCACCAGGTAGAAGGGATGTTCTACTTCACCTGACATAGCCACCAGGTAGAAGGGCTCTTCTACTTCACCTGACATAGACACCAGGTAGAAGGGATCTTCTATTATACTTCACCTGACATAGACACCAGGTAGAAGGGATGTTCTACTTCACCTGACATAGCCACCAGGTAGAAGGGCTCTTCTACTTCACCTGACATAGACACCAGGTAGAAGGGATCTTATATTCTACTTCACCTGACATAGACACCAGGTAGAAGGGATGTTCTACTTCACCTGACATAGCCACCAGGTAGAAGGGCTCTTCTACTTCACCTGACATAGACACCAGGTAGAAGGGATCTTCTATTCTACTTCACCTGACATAGACACCAGGTAGAAGGGATGTTCTACTTCACCTGACGTAGCCACCAGGTAGAAGGGCTCTTCTACTTCACCTGACATAGACACCAGGTAGAAGGGATCTTCTATTCTACTTCCCCTGACATAGCCACCAGGTAGAAGGGATCTTGTACTTCACCTGGCATAGACACCAGGTAGAAGGGATATTCTACTTCCCCTGACATAGCCACCAGGTAGAAGGGATCTTGTACTTCCCCTGGCATAGACACCAGGTAGAAGGGATATTCTACTTCCCCTGGCATAGACACCAGGTAAAATGGATCTTGTACTTCACCTGACATAGCCACCAGGTAAAAGGGATCTTGTACATTACCTGACATAGACACCAGGTAGAAGGGATATTTTATTTCACGTGGCATAGACACCAGGTAGAAGGGATCTTGTACATCACCTCACATGGACACCAGGTAGAAGGGATCTTTTACTTCCCCTGGCATAATACCAGGTAGAAGGCATCTTCTACTTCACCTGACGTAGACGTCAAATAGAATGGACCAACAGCTTTTAATGTTTTTTTCCGAAAGACACAGGTAACGTGCGGGGAACGAACTTGCCCAATCTCTCGATCGACAGTCGAGTGCTGCAGCCACCCGACTACCGATCCCCATCTGTCGGAGCCTTATCGGCGCCTTTCGGTGAAGATTGTCACCGTTCGGTCATTCGTCACTGTCCTACGGTAATACGCCTCTATTGTGCCTTTGACTGCAACTTGTAATTGGTGGTCAATTGTAAATAAGGTAGGCCTACTGTATCTGGTTTATTAGCGCCTACTGTATATGGTTTATTAGGGCCTACTGATTAGTGTGATGTCGGTGATACACCCTTGTAAAGTGTTCTTCATGTTCTAACGAGTACGGTGGACGATAATAGAAGTTAGTGTCTGTGTGTGTGTGTGTATATCATTTATTCGTACACAATAGTTTAGGTACAATTGAATAAAACAGAAAACCATTGGCAGCCTGCTTAACAAGTGCAGAGTGCGTTAATCATGTTGTTAACATCGTTTTTTGTAAAACCGGGTAAGTCAATCTCGTTATTGGATACACGCAATAATTCGAGTATGCACCAAGCGATTCCTGTCAGCTCTGGCTGACTGAAAAGACATTGTCTACGTACGTGGTTCACGTTAATATCTAGTACATATATTGCATACCTATGCCGAATAACCGCTATATTTCGGCCAATTGGTGATTGAGCTGAGTTTATAGCCCGCCTAACGAAGTGCCTAACAATGGCGTTGCGGCTAGTCAACATTAAATCCACAAACTTGCAAAATCGCTTCACCAATTGAATGGATATGTGACAGGTGTTAATTAATTGTCCTAAAAGTGCAGTATGCGTCATATAACTGACGTTTAAGATGCGCCTGACGCCTTTGTTCCAAGTCACGCAAAAATTGTTGAACCCTTGATCATGTAATGCCCATAGAGTTGAGCCATAATGGGTGCTACAATAAGACTGAAATACACGAATATAACAATCAATAGGCACTTTGCCTCTGAAGTGGCCCACAAACCAGTTAACACTCGCGATAAAATAACCTTTTTTTGCATTTATATCACTCAAGTCTGAAAGCTTGTGATCGACTACGTTACCAAGGTGTTTTGCGTTCGTCGCCCAAGTAACATTGTTCCCGTTTACCTGGATGGCTTTACAATCAACATTGCTTGCGCCGAACACCATTCCTATAGTTTTCTTATCGTTAAAAGTGACATGGAATTCTTTCCCGTACTCCTCACATATATTTACCATGTATTGCAGACCTTGTAGCGAAGGTGATAATAATGTGATATCGTCTGCATACGATAGTGCACCAACAAAGTGCTGAGTGATACGACACCCGTATCCGCTGCTGGCTAATTTAGCTATTAATTCATCGTAGTATACAGCGAACAGTATCGGTGATATAACCGCCCCTTGCTTCACGCCGTTGCGTACATAAAAAATTCTAGATTTGTAACGTTCCCACTGTGCACACATACATTGTCTGATGTATCCGTCAAGAATGAATCTAACAATTACGCTAGGTACATTGCGTTTAAGCATCAAATTGAACAGCTTTCCGTAGTGAACCTTATCAAATGCTTTAGAGGCGTCTAGAAAACAGCTGTATACGCAACTGTTATTATTTACAAAATGATTGGCAGTTTCAATTAATATTCCACTACATAGAGTGGTAGAGTGATTCGCTTTGAATGCAAATTGCTGATCGCTAGTGCACAATACATCGCTGCATTGTTTCATAAGTATAATGTCAAACAGCTTGCAAATACAATTACACAGTGCTATCCCTCTGTAGTTGTCGCTTTGACTCATGTCTCCACGAGCATTTTTCGGTATTGAAATAATAGTGGATGACAATAAATCTGCAGCATTGTATCCGTGAACAAGCATGCTCGACATGAGGATCGACAATATTATTAAAAATCTCCTACTACTGTTGACCAAATGGTCTGACGATAAACTATATTTTCCGTCTCGTTTGCCTAGTTTGATATCTTTCAAGGCATCTGCGACGTCATTTACTGTGATTGAAGAATAACTTCGATCGTCAGCTGTGACGCCACTCTTAATAGTTCGATATAAAGACTGTAGCTCTGCAGGCTCAGTAGGCGTACCTTGAAAAAGTGTTTCGTATTTTGATGCAAAAACTTCCGAAATAGCTTCTGGATTGCACGCTCCATCAACTGAGTTTATCGAGGGTTTCTTTCCGGATAGCATTTTTTTAGTTTCCACCCATATGTCGCGTTGTTTGTTCGTCGATACAGATTCTGCCATTTTACTTTTTCTTAACTCGCGTTCCCTTCGTTTAATATGTCGCACAGCATAATGATAGGTAGCTCTGGTCTTACGCATGACAGCGGCCACGTGCCAATGCCTGGGTCTCTCATTGTCTACCTACAACCAGTGCCAGAACATGGCGGTTTCTCTTATAAGGTAGAGAGCGTATACGCTCTCTACCTCGTCATTCCAGTAAGGGATGCCGCGGTCTCTATGACTACATTGTGGCAGCGTTTCTTGGCCAGCACGTAATAACACATCAATAATTTGTTTACATACACTATCAATATCCGATCTGTGATTCTTAGATTCACACAATACGTTATTACAAAATAGAGTGTCGAGCGACATAATCGTATTCGGAATCAACTCAATGGGCTTAATAAGTACAGGTATTGCATTTGGTGCAGAGCCCGTATTATCGAAAGACGAATGTCGTAACTCAAGTTTTCCGTAAATTAATGTTGCGGAGAAAACATCGCAGAATTCCAAGTCTACGAGTATTCGGCAGTGCTATTCTCAAAACATTTAAGGCACCGAATGCACTTCAACGAAATGCTCTGCTTCCGTCGTTCCGCGTGCGCGAAAGTCTTTGCGCATTAATACATCGTGTTTTCATTATATATATATATATATATATATATATATATATATATATATATATATATATATATATATATATATATATATATATATATATATACATATATATATATATATATACATACATATATATATATATATATATACATATATATATATATATATATATATATATATATATATTATATATATATATATATATATATATATATATATATATATATATATATATATAAATATATATATATATATATATATATATATATATATATATATATATATATATATATATAAATATAGAAAACACGATGTATTAATGTATAATATATATTGAAACTCAAATATACATATATAATATATATATATATATATATATATATATATATATATATATATATATATATATGCGAATTTAGATATATGCGAAGAGAATGTGCCGGGAGTACCACCTACTTCAGGACAGACTCCACACACTGTGCCAGGATCACCTGGCTGGCAGGAAGACTGTGGCTGAGTTTTGCGTGGAGCCAGACACAACATCTGTTGCAAGCCGATCAACCAAGTGCATCAGGAGGGTGGTGCGTGACCTGACGATCTAATGAACTATACCTATTTAGATCATGATATTTTTTATCAAATGTGAAATTGACAGTTTTGTGTTCTGTGTGTTCTGTGTGTTCTGTGTGTTATATGTGTTTTGTGTGTTTTGTGTGTAGATAATAATAAAAAGTCAATAAATTGATAATAAAGTGTTGTTATTCAAAGTATGGTTATCCAAAACATGAGTTGAAATAAGTCCAGAAGGTTAAACTAAAGTTGGAAAAATGTTTCCCTATGTACCGGTTGGCCAAATGGCAATTGACCAAATGTCCCAGATTCCTGTCTAAGATATTTGAATTTATAATTCCAGACAGAATAAAATCTTACATACAAACATGTGATAATCAATTTGGATTTAAGAAGGAGCATGGTGCTGACTCGTGTATATACATAATGAAAGAGGTTATTAATAGGTACCAGGTGTTAGGTAATACTGTGCATCTTTGTTTCTTAGATGCCTCCAAAGCGTTTGATCATGTAAACCATCTTATGTTAATTAAGAAACGTGTGACTAGAAAGGTTCCTGGTTGTAGACTGTTAGCCTTTTTAGTAGTCATCAGAAAATTTTTGTAACGTGGGGAAATGTTATATCTGATGGTTTACTGTTTGTAACGGAATAGGCGGGTCCAGAGGGGGGTCCAGGGGTCTGGACCCCCCTTTTTGAGTGCCAAAAATTCAACGGGGGACAAAGGCATTGCCAAGAAACCACAGAAGGTAAAAATTGTTGCTTAATATATACGAATTCTTTATAGTAGCAGTCCGACGTTTTCAGACACTGATCTAACACAGGCGATATATATGGCGTCCAGGGGGTCCCAAAGTTATTGTTAGCATTATCGGTGACATCGTTCATAGATTCACTGCACACACACTGACCATGTCTCCCCGCGAAAGAATGAAAATACTATGGGAATGTTTGGCGTTCCTAGACGTGTTGGGCGCAGTTGCTGGATCTGCACAATCTGCAGATTTCGCTTGATTGCGCTGCGCAATCCTTGGATACTAAAAAATCTGCAGATTGCGCAGCTCCAGCAAATGCGCCCAACAGACGCGCTGGTCCTTTGATGAAAATCGTCTCCATCAGTTCTTCGGACCTGACTTTCAAGATAACAATTGGCAATTTTTACAGGTCAAAATTTAAGCTATCCTATCGGTTCAACGTCAAAAGACACCAGAATGTCCCTTGCCCTACTTGATAAGTCAGTCCAACCAGAAGATGCACAACAAAAACGTTCACGTCCTGAAGAGCATTATAGAAACAGTTGTACTTTGTGGAAAACAAAACTTGCCACTTCGAGGCGACAGGGATGATCGGACAAGTACATCCTCCAACAGGGATGATCGGACAAGTACATCGTCCAACAGGGATGATCGGACAAGTACATCGTCCAACAGGGATGATCGGACAAGTACATCGTCCAACAGGGATGATCGGACAAGTACATCGTCCAACAGGGGAAACTTGTCACTTCGAGGCCACAGAGACGGTCGGACAAATACATCGTCCAACAGGGGAAACTTCAGGGCAGTTCTGGAAATGTTGGCCAAACGCGACGACACACTCCGAGAACACATTGAGACCGGAAGGAAGAATGCGCAGTATACATCAAGAATCATCTTGAATGAAATGACTGATGTAGTAATCGAATACATTAGCAAGGAACATACACGAAGCTTTGAAAACGAAAATGCCTTCTTTTCCATCATGACAGATGAGGTCACAGATCCCCATGGTAACCAAATTCTGTCAGTGTGCTTGAGGATGCTGGCTGACTATAAAGTCAAACAGTTCTATTTTTAATGTATATACATTGAGAGGGCAACGGGGGAAGCTATAGCTAAAGGTGTCATCGAGTGCCTGAAAGATCATAACGTCGACATTAGTAAAGTCAGGGGTCAGAGCTACGATGGTGCGCAGTGTATGTCATCGGATAAGGTTGGCGTGCAGGCGATTCCACACGAGCTTTGTATATATTTATACACTGCAGCAGCCATTTCCTCAATTTGAGCATCGGCAATGCCTATAGATTACCTACCACCCGGATTGACATCCTTAATGCAGTATTCATTTTCTTCGACCTGTCCCTCAAACGACAACGATTCCTGGAACGAATCCTAAAACACCTGGCACCAGATATGAGGAAAAGGAAACTTGTCAGAATGTGCAAGACCAGATAGGTAGAGGGTCACATATGCTACGACACGTTTTATGACATGTATGAGTTCTTGTGTGAATGTCTGGAAGCCGTGCTACTGAATCCGTTTGGATAGCATGACATCTACGAGGAGGTTGCATTGACTGGCAGTTGGGATCAGGAGACCAGGACGAAGGCGCAAGGGCTAATAACCAATCTCACTTTGTCACATGCCATCATCGCATTCATCACCACCAAGAATGTTTTGAAGAATGTCAGGCCAATGGTCTCCAAGGTTCAAAAGAGGGACTCAGACATATATCAAGTGTACAGTATGATCGACCAAACCAGGGAACGAATGATAACGATGAGACAGGAGATAGAAGAGGAGTACAGTGTGTGGTATAAAGAGGAGTACAGTGTGTGGTATAAAGAGGAGTACAGTGTGTGGTATAAAGAGGAGTACAGTGTGTGGTATAAAGAGGAGCACAGCGTGTGGTATAAAGAGGAGTACAGTGTGTGGTATAAAGAGGAGTACAGTGTGTGGTATAAAGAGGAGATAGAAGAGGAGTACAGTGTGTGGTATAAAGAGGAGTACAGTGTGTGGTATAAAGAGGAGTACAGTGTGTGGTATAAAGAGGAGTACAGTGTGTGGTATAAAGAGGAGCACAGCGTGTGGTATAAAGAGGAGTACAGTGTGTGGTATAAAGAGGAGTACAGTGTGTGGTATAAAGAGGAGCACAGCGTGTGGTATAAAGAGGAGTACAGTGTGTGGTATAAAGAGGAGTACAGTGTGTGGTATAAAGAGGAGCACAGCGTGTGGTATAAAGAGGAGTACAGTGTGTGGTATAAAGAGGAGTACAGTGTGTGGTATAAAGAGGAGTACAGTGTGTGGTATAAAGAGGAGTACATTGTGTGGTATAAAGAGGAGTACAGTGTGTGGTATAAAGAGGAGTACAGTGTGTGGTATAAAGAGGAGCACAGCGTGTGGTATAAAGAGGAGTACATTGTGTGGTATAAAGAGGAGTACAGTGAGTGGTATAAAGAGGAGTACAGTGTGTGGCACAAAGAGGAGTACAGTGTGTGGTATAAAGAGGAGTACAGTGTGTGGTATAAAGAGGAGTACAGTGTGTGGCACAAATAGGAGTACAGTGTTTGGCACAAAGAGGAGTACAGTGTGTGGTATAAAGAGGAGTACAGTGTGTGGTATAAAGAGGAGTACAGTGTGTGGTATAAAGAGGAGTACAGTGTGTGGTATAAAGAGGAGTACAGTGTGTGGTATAAAGAGGAGTACAGTGTGTGGTATAAAGAGGAGTACAGTGTGTGGTATAAAGAGGAGTACAGTGTGTGGTATAAAGAGGAGCACAGCGTGTGGTATAAAGAGGAGTACAGTGTGTGGTATAAAGAGGAGTACAGCGTGTGGTATAAACAGGAGTACAGTGTGTGGTATAAAGAGGAGTACAGTGTGTGGTATAAAGAGGAGTACAGTGTGTGGTATAAAGAGGAGTACAGTGTGTGGTATAAAGAGGAGTACAGTGTGTAGTATAAAGAGGAGTACAGTGTGTGGTATAAACAGGAGTACATTATGTGGTATAAAGAGGAGTACAGTGTGTGGTACAAAGAGGAGTACAGTGTGTGGTATAAAGAGGAGTACAGTTCGTGGTATAAAGAGGAGTACAGTGTGTGGTATAAAGAGGAGTACAGTGTGTTGTATAAAGAGGAGTACATTGTGTGGTATAAAGAGGAGTACAGTGTGTGGTATAAAGAGGAGTACATTGTGTGGTATAAAGAGGAGTACAGTGTGTGGTATAAAGAGGAGTACAGTGTGTGGTATAAAGAGGAGTACAGTGTGTGGTATAAAAAGGAGTACAGTGTGTGGTATAAAGAGGAGTACAGTGTGTGGTATAAAGAGGAGTACAGTGTGTGGTATAAAAAGGAGTACAGTGTGTGGTATAAAGAGGAGTACAGTGTGTGGTATAAAGAGGAGTACAGTGTGTGGTATAAAAAGGAGTACAGTGTGTGGTATAAAGAGGAGTACAGTGTGTGGTATAAAGAGGAGTACAGTGTGTGGTATAAAGAGGAGTACAGTGTGTGGTATAAAGAGGAGTACAGTGTGTGGTATAAAGAGGAGTACAGTGTGTGGTATAAAGAGGAGTACAGTGTGTGGTATAAAGAGGAGTACAGTGTGTGGTATAAAGAGGAGTACAGTGTGTGGTATAAAAAGGAGTACAGTGTGTGGTATAAAGAGGAGTACAGTGTGTGGTATAAAAAGGAGTACAGTGTGTGGTATAAAGAGGAGTACAGTGTGTGGTATAAAGAGGAGTACAGTGTGTGGTATAAAAAGGAGTACAGTGTGTGGTATAAAGAGGAGTACAGTGTGTGGTATAAAGAGGAGTACAGTGTGTGGTATAAAAAGGAGTACAGTGTGTGGTATAAAGAGGAGTACAGTGTGTGGTATAAAGAGGAGTACAGTGTGTGGTATAAAGAGGAGTACAGTGTGTTGTATAAAGAGGAGTACAGTGTGTGGTACAAAGAGGAGTACAGTGTGTTGTATAAAGAGGAGTACAGTGTGTGGTATAAAGAGGAGTACAGTGTGTGGTACAAAGAGGAGTACAGTGTGTTGTATAAAGAGGAGTACAGTGTGTGGTACAAAGAGGAGTACAGTGTGTGGTATAAAGAGGAGTACAGTGTGTGGTACAAAGAGGAGTACAGTGTGTGGTATAAAGAGGAGTACAGTGTGTGGTATAAAGAGGAGTACAGTGTGTGGTATTAAGAAGAGTACAGTGTGTGGTATAAAGAGGAGTACAGTGTGTGGTACAAAGATGAGTATAGTGTGTGGTATAAAGAGGAGTACAGTGTGTGGTATAAAGAGGAGTACAGTGTGTGATATAGAGAGGAGTACAGGGTGTGGTATAGAGAGGAGTACAGTGTGTGGTATAAAGAGGAGTACAGTGTGTGGTATAAAGAGGAGTACAGTGTGTGGTATAAAGAGGAGTACAGTGTGTGGTATAAAGAGGAGTACAGTGTGTGGTATAAAGAGGAGTACAGTGTGTGGTATAAAGAGGGGTACAGTGTGTGGTATAAAGAGGAGTACATTGTGTGGCACAAAGAGGAGTACAGTGTGTGGTATAAAGAGGAGTACAGTGTGTGGTATAAAGAGGAGTACAGTGTGTGGTATAAAGAGGAGTACAGTGTGTGGTATAAAGAGGAGTACAGTGTGTGGTATAAAGATGCTACACGTTTAGCCACACTTCTTGGTACATCCATCTCAGCATCAGGGACACCCCGACCGTCCCGGCAGATGCAAATAGCCAATGCCCCCAGCACATCCCCACGGGAGCACATCCCCACGGGAGCGCATCCCCACGGGAGCACATCCCCACGGGAGCACTACCTGCGCAATCTGGCAATCCCGTGTTGTGACCACCGGTCTGCCTAATTACACAATCGATTTAACCCAGAAAGAAAGACGGGTATGGGTATTCTTGTTTTACTCCCCAGGGTCATTACAGAGACGGGGAATGTACAGAATGTTGTGGACGGGTTGATGTTCTGGGAGTCAGACATGCCAAACGTCTCTTCACTGCTAGCTGAGGTGAAGGAATGGCAGAACTTCCGCACCTTGTTGAGGATCGGTTGCACTCTTGTTGTGAGGCAGAGGGTTAATTCTCCTGCCTGGGACGGGTCAAAGCGTACCTACGCAACAGGATCGGGGAAGATTGGCTTTTTTTGGCTTAGCTAAAATCGAAAAAAAGAGTAGGTGGAAGGCATTTTTTATTGTGTGACATTTAAATAAACTCATATATAGTTTTATATTTCATAGGTGTTGTTGCCGGAATCCAATATGTTCAAATGGCCAAGTATAATAACGTGTTAATCGATCAAGGTACATATTCTTTTTTAGTGATATTATGTAAAGATTGTTTTGTACTGCAAACGCTTAATAACATTTTGTAGACTTGAATGAGTGCTCCAGCAACCCGTGTCAGACGGAACATGCAATGCTGGAATGAACGTCTACACTTGCGATTGTGCTCCTGGATACGTTGGTACAGAATGCGAAACAAGTATGTCTACACACGTATATTGTACTTATATGTAGGGCACACATCATTTTCGAGTAACCCTATATTTATGTATGCTTCACCTATATTATAATATGCCAATTATATGTTAAAAACGGTACATTCAAATATGGGCTCAAATGTATTTAAATTGAAAACACTTCAACATACATTATATAGCACAACATAACAAGAGAAAAGCAATATAGCCATTAAATATAGGCATCTTGTGGCTGGCAGTGACCACAAGTCCACAACTAATGTTTGCTGAGAGGGTGGATTAGCACCTGCCAATGTCCAGGGCTCAATATCCCCTTTGTACATGAAATAAACTACAAATTGGCACCAAATAATACTGGTGTAGGCTGTCTGACTTGAGTCACCAAACTTCTTCAGAAGAAGACTCAGTTAGCAGTACTTAGCACTGTCACTTGTGAGAGCAACAAAGGCATTTTATGGCTAACTGATGAATGACCCTTTCACTATGGGCTTACTGGACTTTAATTAAACAAGGATTGTGGTCTGGGCTGGTAACTAGTACAACTATGGGGTAAACGGAAAGAAAGAAACAGGAAAAAAAGAAATGGAAAGAAACAAACAAATTTGACTAGGAAAAAAGTAACAGAAAAAAAGAAATGGAAAGAAAGAAACACCCTGTTTTTGCTATAGTTATCTTTGTAATGATGTTAAAATGTTTCGTAAAGAAAAAAAGTTTCAAATATTAACATGACCAATTGAAGTTTACAAGCTAATGGCATGGAGATATCAAATATTTTCAGTTTTCATAATTGCAATTCGTAGCCCACAAATTCACTCCTGAAGCCATTTCCAATTTACCCTTGATCCCCAATTGAGCCATGAAGCCATTCCCTTGATCCTCAATTGAGCCATGATGCCATTTTCATAATTGTATCTTGGATTATCCCTTTTGCTTAATTCAAACTGACATTTGATCCCAAATTGGTGGCTTCCATTTTAGTTGCCTCCCAAAAAAACAGGATAAAAGCAGTGATGGGGCACTATTCATCAGAACAACCATATACTATTGTACATGTTGTAATCATTCTACTACTAATACTTCACCATGGAGATCATCAAGAACCAGTAGGATGGCTCGGAGATTTGTCACCATGGCCACATGTATACGAATTTAGCCAATATATAGGAAGAACAAGATGTGGTGGAAGTGTTCCAAGAAAGTCAGTCTGGGTATGCATAAGTTTTTTCACTTACGTTTACCAGGCATTGGCATTGTAAATAATTTCTGATATAATCATTACAATAACTACATGAATATTTCTCCACATAATACATATCGTTAATTATTGTATTCTTCTGTCTTTCCAGGCTGTCTACCGGCCCCATAACCATCCTCAGGATGCTACTGAGATATCTTATACCAAGTGTTAATTATTGTATTCTTCTGTCTTTCCAGGCTGTCTACCGGCCCCATAACCATCCTCAGGATGCTACTGAGATATCTTATACCAAGGGCTAATTATTGTATTCTTCTGTCTTTCCAGGCTGTCTACCGGCCCCATAACCATCCTCAGGATGCTACTGAGATATCTTATACCAAGGGCTAATTATTGTATTCTTCTGTCTTTCCAGGCTGTCTACCGGCCCCATAACCATCCTCAGGATGCTACTGAGATATCTTATACCAAGGGCTAATTATTGTATTCTTCTGTCTTTCCAGGCTGTCTACCGGCCCCATAACCATCCTCAGGATGCTACTGAGATATCTTATACCAAGTGTTAATTATTGTATTCTTCTGTCTTTCCAGGCTGTCTACCGGCCCCATAACCATCCTCAGGATGCTACTGAGATATCTTATACCAAGGGCTAATTATTGTATTCTTCTGTCTTTCCAGGCTGTCTACCGGCCCCATAACCATCCTCAGGATGCTACTGAGATATCTTATACCAAGGGCTAATTATTGTATTCTTCTGTCTTTCCAGGCTGTCTACCGGCCCCATAACCATCCTCAGGATGCTACTGAGATATATTATACCAAGTGCTGCAATGCCTTGCATGACCAAGCTGCCAACTCACTGGATAAGCCCGGACAAATCTTCACTCAGGCCATGGCTGAGGTTGGACCAGAAGTACAGGCACGCCTACCACTTGCAGAGAACAGTAAGCGTAGCTTGTGTAACCAGCGTAAGACTCCATCAGTACCACAACGCCTGTACCACAACGCCTGTACCACAACACCTCTCTGATTCCACACTACCAAAGGCGACAGACCATCGGGCCATATCCAGAGCCATTCCTGCTGTATGACAACAGCCCAGAGTCCAAAAGCAGGATCATCGCCTTTGGGACAGAAGTCGGACTCCGTCGACTGGCCACTGCTACAACCATCTTCATGGATGGTAACTTCACCATGGCTCCGACTTAGTTTTCCCAGGTCTACATTCTCCATGTTCACTTTCGTGGTGTGGCCATGACGTGTATAGGCGCTTCTACAAAACAAGTCCGGTGCTGTGTACGATGAACTGTTCCAAGCTGTAGTCGACAATAGTGAGGAGTTCGGACTTGAGATGGATGTCCAGACTGTGGTTACTTCGAGGAGGGTGTACTACGTGCAGTGGCAGGTGTGCTCAGTAGAGAGGTGCAAAGCAAGGGATGCTTTTACCGTCTGACACAAAGCACCTGGCGTAAGATCCTGCATCTTGGACTAATGAAGCACAATAATGACTATGAGGACTTTCGTATGTTCTGTGGTAAGATGGACAGACTCGCTTTCGTACCCACCGATGAGGTTCCAGAAGGTATAACCCATCTGAAGGACACAGCTCCTCCAGAAGGTATGGCCCACCTGAAGGACACAGCTCCTCCAGAAGGTATGGCCCACCTGAAGGACACAGCTCCTCCAGAAGGTATGTCCCACCTGAAGGACACAGCTCCTCCAGAAGGTATGACCCACTTAAAGGACACAGCTCCTCCAGAAGGTATGGCCCACCTGAAGGACACAGCTCCTCCAGAAGGTATGGCCCACCTGAAGGACACAGCTCCTCCAGAAGGTATGATCCACCTGAAGGACACAGCTCCTCCAGAAGGTATGGCCCACCTGAAGGACACAGCTCCTCCAGAAGGTATGGCCCACCTGAAGGACACAGCTCCTCCAGAAGGTATGACCCACCTGAAGGACACAGCTCCTCCAGAAGGTATGGCCCACCTGAAGGCCACAGCTCCTCCAGAAGGTATGGCCCACCTAAAGGACACAGATCCTCCAGAAGGTGTGGCCCACCTGAAGGACGCAGCTCCTCCAGAAGGTATGGCCCACCTGAAGGACACAGCTCCTCCAGAAGGTATGACCCACCTGAAGGACACAGCTCCTCCAGAAGGTATGGCCCACCTGAAGGACACAGCTCCTCCAGAAGGTATGGCCCACCTAAAAGAAACAGCTCCCCCAGAAGGTATGACCCACCTGAAGGACACAGCTCCTCCAGAAGGTATGGCCCACCTAAAGGACACAGATCCTCCAGAAGGTGTGGCCCACCTGAAGGACGCAGCTCCTCCAGAAGGTATGGCCCACCTGAAGGACACAGCTCCTCCAGAAGGTATGACCCACCTGAAGGACACAGCTCCTCCAGAAGGTATGACCCACCTGAAGGACACAGCTCCTCCAAAAGGTATGACCCACCTGTAGGACACAGCTCCTCCAGAAAGTATGGCCCACCTGTAGGACACAGCTCCTCCAGAAGGTATGGCCCACCTGAAGGACACAGCTCCTCCAGAAGGTATGACCCACCTGAAGGACACAGCTCCTCCAGAAGGTATGGCCCACCTAAAGGACACAGCTCCTCCAGAAGGTATGGCCCACCTAAAGGACACAGCTCCTCCAGAAGGTGTGGCCCACCTGAAGGACACAGCTCCTCCAGAAGGTATGGCCCACCTGAAGGACACAGCTCCTCCAGAAGGTATGACCCACCTGAAGGACACAGCTCCTCCAGAAGGTATGACCCACCTGAAGGACACAGCTCCTCCAGAAGGTATGACCCACCTGAAGGACACAGCTCCTCCAAAAGGTATGACCCACCTGTAGGACACAGCTCCTCCAGAAGGTATGACCCACCTGAAGGACACAGCTCCTCCAGAAGGTATGACCCACCTGAAGGACACAGCTCCTCCAGAAGGTATGACCCACCTGAAGGACACAGCTCCTCCAGAAGGTATGACCCACCTGAAGGACACAGCTCCTCCAAAAGGTATGACCCACCTGTAGGACACAGCTCCTCCAGAAAGTATGGCCCACCTGTAGGACACAGTTCCTCCAGAAGGTATGGCCCACCTAAAGGACACAGCTCCTCCAGAAGGTATGGCCCACCTGAAGGACACAGCTCCTCCAGAAGGTATGACCCACCTGAAGGACACAGCTCCTCCAAAAGGTATGACCCACCTGTAGGACACAGCTCCTCCAGAAGGTATGACCCACCTGAAGGACACAGCTCCTCCAGAAGGTATGACCCACCTGAAGGACACAGCTCCTCCAGAAGGTATGACCCACCTGAAGGACACAGCTCCTCCAGAAGGTATGACCCACCTGAAGGACACAGCTCCTCCAAAAGGTATGACCCACCTGTAGGACACAGCTCCTCCAGAAAGTATGGCCCACCTGTAGGACACAGTTCCTCCAGAAGGTATGGCCCACCTAAAGGACACAGCTCCTCCAGAAGGTATGGCCCACCTGAAGGACACAGCTCCTCCAGAAGGTATGGCCCACCTAAAGGACACAGTTCCTCCAGAAGGTATGGCCCACCTGAAGGACACAGCTCCTCCAGAAGGTATGGCCCACCTAAAGGACACAGCTCCTCCAGAAGGTATGACCCACCTGAAGGACACAGCTCCTCCAAAAGGTATGACCCACCTGTAGGACACAGCTCCTCCAGAAGGTATGACCCACCTGAAGGAAACAGCTCCTCCAGAAGGTATGACCCACCTGAAGGACACAGCTCCTCCAGAAGGTATGACCCACCTGAAGGACACAGCTCCTCCAGAAGGTATGACCCACCTGAAGGACACAGCTCCTCCAAAAGGTATGACCCACCTGTAGGACACAGCTCCTCCAGAAAGTATGGCCCACCTGTAGGACACAGTTCCTCCAGAAGGTATGGCCCACCTAAAGGACACAGCTCCTCCAGAAGGTATGGCCCACCTGAAGGACACAGCTCCTCCAGAAGGTATGGCCCACCTAAAGGACACAGTTCCTCCAGAAGGTATGGCCCACCTGAAGGACACAGCTCCTCCAGAAGGTATGACCCACCTGAAGGACACAGCTCCTCCAGAAGGCATGACCCACCTGAAGGACACAGCTCCTCCAGAAGGTATGGCCCACCTAAAGGACACAGCTCCTCCAGAAGGTATGGCCCACCTAAAGGACACAGCTCCTCCAGAAGGTATGGCCCACCTAACGGACACAGCTCCTCCAGAAGGTATGTACTGGTATTACATAACAGGACAAGTTGTTGTGCACTGGTACTGGTATTACATAACAGGACACGTGGTTGTGCACCAGTACTGGTATTACATAACAGGACAAGTTGTTGTGCACTGGTACTGGTATTACATAACAGGACTCGTGGTTGTGCACCAGTACTGGTATTACATAACAGGACAAGTTGTTGTGCACTGGTACTGGTATTACATAACAGGACAAGTGGTTGTGCACTGGTACTGGTGCTACGTAACAGGACACGTTGTGCACCGGTACTGGTGCTACGTAACAGGACACGTTGTGCACCGGTACTGGTGCTACGTAACAGGACACGTTGTGCACTGGTACTGGTGCTACGTAACAGGACACGTTGTGCACCGGTACTGGTGCTACATAACAGGACAAACGTTAGAATAAAAAGGTCATAGCTAACGTAAGTTTATTATGTAATTATATGATGTTTTTAAAAGTATTTGGAATTGGTGAATATGTAATTGGTTCCTCAATTACTTTTTTCAGTTACATCACGTAACATTCTTACTTTAAATTATTTCCTTATGGTGAACTCAAATTTTGAATGGAAGAAAATTGAAATTGCATTTGTTAAATAAACCTTATCTACAAATAAATGTTATTGTTTAGTGTTGAGTATGTCTGTGGATGCTCTGTTCACATGTTGTTATTTTGATATGGAATTGATAATTGGAATTGGTATTTTGAAGTGGAATTGGAATTGGTATGAGCTGTAATTGGAATAGATATTTAATGTAATTGACTCAAGTCTGCTGTTCTGTTTCAGGCACCAATTGAGTGATGGTGCTGATGTGAGAGTGAACTGCTTGCAGTGAATTGAGTGATGGTGCTGATGTGAGAGTGAACTGCTTGCAGTGAATTGAGTGATGGTGCAGATGTGAGAGTGAACTGCTTACAGTGAATTGAGTGATGGTGCTGATGTGAGAGTGAACTGCTTGCAGTGAATTGAGTGATGGTGCAGATGTGAGAGTGAACTGCTTGCAGTGAATTGAGTGATGGTGCAGATGTGAGAGTGAGCTGCTTGCAGTGAATTGAGTGATGGTGCTGATGTGAGAGTGAACTGCTTGCAGTGAATTGAGTGATGGTGCAGATGTGAGAGTGAACTGCTTGCAGTGAATTGAGTGATGGTGCTGATGTGAGAGTGAACTGCTTGCAGTGAATTGAGCGATGGTGCTGATGTGAGAGTGAACTGCTTGCAGTGAATTGAGTGATGGTGCTGATGTGAGAGTGAACTGCTTGCAGTGAATTGAGTGATGGTGCTGATGTGAGAGTGAACTGATTGCAGTGAATTGAGTGATGGTGCTGATGTGAGAGTGAACTGCTTGCAGTGAATTGAGTGATGGTGCTGATATGAGAGTGAACTGCTTGCAGTGAATTGAGTGATGGTGCTGATGTGAGAGTGAACTGCTTGCAGTGAATTGCATGTACAGAGGAACCACAAAAGTATTCAGAGTAGCTGTTGATACCAAAAGGAAACCTTACATATCTGATGCACGAGGGACAGTTACCCTGAAAGAGTAATATGTAGTATATCAAAAACATGTCTGGGACAGAATTTGTAAAATTGGAAAAGATGCACAGTTTTCACTGGCTTATGCGCACTCACACTGGGGAGAACCCCTACCCATGTTATACGTGTGGAGCAACGTTTTCATGGGCTGACCATTTGCATGTGCATGTGCGCTCTCACACTGGTGAGAAACCCTACAAATGTGAGACCTGTGGGGCATAATTAGCACGAAATGGAAGTTTACAAAATCATGTAAGCACTCACACTGGTGAGAAACCCTACAAATGTGACACCTGTGGGGTGCAGTTTGCTAAGAAAAGGCACACATATGCACCCTCCCTGTGGGAAAACTGTACACATGTAATAAGTGTGGGGCACAGTGTACAAAGAGGCAGGCATTAAAGGCACACATATGCACCCAAACAGGGGGAAATCCCTACATATGTGACATGTGTGGGGCACATACACACACGCATTCACACTGGGGAGTAACCCTATAAATGCAACACATGTGGTGCTGAGTTTGCCCAGGGTGCTCACTTAAGGTGACACACTGACACACGCTGGTGAGAAACGTTACAAATGTGAGACAAGATTTAACAAGATTTAATAAGATTGCCATCCCAAACAACAAGTTCCAGATGGCAAAGTGGACAATGAAGCCATTGGCTTATCGAGAGTCCAACAATTTTCTCATCTATGTGTAGCCCACCCTTATCAAATATCTGTCAATTCTATTTTTAAACATATTCACACTACTAGCATTAACACAATTCAGTGTATCCCAGTCTGTACTGTATACATCTTTTGAGCATGCTCGACAAACCAGCGGACATAGTTAATCATATGGGTTCGTTTGCGGGTCTTACATAGGGGAAAGGAGGTTAAGGTGGGCCCCTCGGCCAAAGTGGGCCCCGCCATAATAGCTAAGCTGATATGCAGAAATCACGCGTAACGGTAGTAGTGCGTAGACTCGCAAGGGGAACATTAACCAAACAATGAGTCACAAATTTGTGTTTTGACACTGTTCTTAAAGTATTTTGCGTGTCTTACAAACTCCATATTTTCATAAATGGCCCGAGTATAATTTTTTTAATTTAATTTAATTTAATTTGTTTAAATAATTTTTTCATAAATGGCCCGGTCACAAATGGGATATGGTTCTTACGTATAAGGGAAGTCTATATTTAGTGGATTATACGTGTCCATTTTGACGTAAATGCACCCGTTGAAACCAAATTTGTATTATTATTATTATTATAGTACATCAAGCCTGAAACAAAATGTCAAGTAATGTATATAACATAGTTCATGTATGATGTCATAATGACGTCATTCATGCTTAATTACATGTTAAGTGTAACAACAATGATCAATGTGTTAAAATACCTTTCCATTGATACCTCATTTGCTACGGTCAGCAGATTTGTATTGATAAAAGGAACTACTATCTATCCCTACCCCCGTCCGTACTTTCAAACTTTGCTAATGACACTCGTTGTAACAAACCACTAAACATGCACTATAGCAGCAATTTCAAATGTGCATGTCATAAGCTTCGTAAAAATATTGTGGCGTAACTTCCCTATCTGGCCCATGTAATATAAGTATATGAAGACGACTGGTCATCCAGGACCGCAGGAAGTAAGACTGGTCATCCAGGACCGCAGCAAGTAAGACTGGTCATCCAGGACCGCAGGAAGTAAGACTGGTCATCCAGGACCGCAGCAAGTAAGACTGGTCATCCAGGACCGCAGCAAGTAAATAATGCATTAGTTAGGCCCACCATGGCTGGCCTGGGGTTAACAAAACTAGTATATTTTTTAGTTTGTAGGTCTCCTCCGGAAAATAGGACGGCACCTGTTTGATATACATTTCGCAGAACTTGAGGTTTGTCTTCAGTGGCTCCTTGTAACATTTGTGTTGGTCATCCATTGAACGATGGTAGTCCATAGTACATTATGACCTTCGGAGTCCTGTTGTTAGTCATTGTCACAAGTCACAATATGCCCAGACCACCTCAGCTTGATCTTAACCAATATAGTATGTAAGCTATGTGAAGGTGGTCTCTGCACAACAGATACATTCGTTACTTTATCCTGCCACTTGATTTTCACCAAACAACGTAGGCACCTTTGGTGGAATTATTTTCGAGGACTTTGAAGTGTCTCTTACAGAGACACATGTTTCACTTCCACGCAGGAGGCCTGTTAAGTACAACATCTTTGTACACCGATATACTGGTATGCAAGTGAGCACTACGAACCGTCCATAGCCTGGAGTACAATGGTCCAAAAACACTGCTAATTCTTGTTTTGTTACACGCGGTTCCTAAGGCACTGCTAACTCTTGCTACACGGTATTCCTACATTGCTACACGGTGTTCCTATATTGCTATACGGTGTTCCTAAGGCACTGCTAACTCTTGCTACACGGTGTTCCTATATTGCTACACGGTGTTCCTAAGGCACTGCTAACTCTTGCTACACGGTGTTCCTATATTGCTACACGGTGTTCATATATTGCTACACGGTGTTCCTAAGGCACTGCTAACTCTTGCTACACGATGTTCTTAAGACACCGCTAACTCTTGCTACACGGTGTTCCTATATTGCTACACGGTGTTCCTATATTGCTACACGGTGTTCCTAAGGCACTGCTAACTCTTGCTACATGGTGTTCCTATATTGCTACACGGTGTTCCTATATTGCTACACGGTGTTCCTAAGGCACTGCTAACTCTTGCTACACGATGTTCTTAAGACACCGCTAACTCTTGCTACACGGTGTTCCTATATTGCTACACGGTGTTCCTATATTGCTACACGGTGTTCCTAAGGCACTGCTAACTCTTGCTACTTGGTGTTCCTATATTGCTACACGGTGTTCCTATATTGCTACATGGTGTTCCTAAGGCACTGCTACCTCTTGCTACACGGTGTTCCTATATTGCTACACAGTGTTCCTAAGGCATTGCTAACTCTTGCTACACGGTGTTCTTAAGGCACTGCTAACTCTTGCTACACGGTGTTCCTATATTGCTACACGGTGTTCATATATTGCTACACGGTGTTCCTATATTGCTACACAGTGTTCCTAAGTCATTGCTAACTCTTGCTACACGGTGTTCTTAAGGCACTGCTAACTCTTGCTACACGGTGTTCCTATATTGCTACACGGTGTTCATATATTGCTACACGGTGTTCCTATATTGCTACCCAGTGTTCCTAAGGCATTGCTAACTCTTGCTACACGGTGTTCTTAAGGCACTGCTAACTCTTGCTACACGGTGTTCCTATATTGCTACACGGTGTTCTTAAGGCACTGCTAACTCTTGCTACACGGTGTTCCTATATTGTTACACGGTGTTCCTATATTGCTACACGGTGTTCCTAAGGCACTGCTAGCTCTTGCTACACGGTGTTCCTATATTGCTACACGGTGTTCCTATATTGCTACACGGTGTTCCTATATTGCTACACGGTGTTCCTATATTGCTACACGGTGTTCCTAAGGCACTGCTAACTCTTGCTACACGGTTTTCCTATATTGCTACACGGTGTTCCTATATTGCTACACGGTGTTCCTAAGGCACTGCTAACTCTTGCTACACGGTGTTCTTAAGGCACTGCTAACTCTTGCTACACGGTGTTCCTATATTGCTACACGGTGTTCCTATATTGCTACACGGTGTTCCTAAGGCACTGCTAGCTCTTGCTACATGGTGTTCCTATATTGCTACACGGTGTTCCTATATTGCTACACGGTGTTCCTAAGGCACTGCTAGCTCTTGCTACATGGTGTTCCTATATTGCTACACGGTGTTCCTATATTGCTACACGGTGTTCCTATATTGCTACACGGTGTTCCTATATTGCTACACGGTGTTCCTATATTGCTACACGGTGTTCCTAAGGCACTGCTAGCTCTTGCTACACGGTGTTCCTATATTGCTACACGGTGTTCTTAAGGCACTGCTAACTCTTGCTACACGGTGTTCCTATATTGCTACACGGTGTTCCTATATTGCTACACAGTGTTCCTAAGGCACTGCTAGCTCTTGCTACACGGTTTTCCTATATTGCTACACGGTGTCCCTATATTGCTACACGGTGTTCCTATATTGCTACACGGTGTTCCTATATTGCTACACGGTGTTCCTATATTGCTACACGGTGTTCCTAAGGCACTGCTAACTCTTGCTACACGATGTTCCTATATTGCTACACGGTGTTCTTAAGGCACTGCTAACTCTTGCTACACGGTGTTCCTATATTGCTACACGGTGTTCCTATATTGCTACACGGTGTTCTTAAGGCACTGCTAACTCTTGCTACACGGTGTCCCTATATTGCTACACGGTGTTCCTATATTGCTACACGGTGTTCCTATATTGCTACACGGTGTTCCTAAGGCATGGCGGGGTGCGAGAGATCTAGACGACGGCACGAACCCCGATATGTGGGTGCGACTACGAGAAGATAATAGGGTTGGCTGCAGCAGAAGCCACCAGAGCTACGTGACTGGGAAGACGGTGGTCAATAAAGACGGTGGTCAACAAAGACGGTGGTCAACAAAGACGCTCGTCACGACCACTCAGTTGATCTGACAAAATACAAAAAGACAGGGCAGGATATGCCTATTTTAAACCGCGTTATTTTGATATTCATTACTTTGTCAGGTTGCGACAGTGCTTCTGGTGGGGTTATAACAGTGCTTCTGGTGGGGTTATAACAGTGCTTCTGGTGTGGTTATAACAGTGCTTCTGGTGGGGTTATAACAGTGCATCTGGTGGGGTTATAACAGTGCTTCTGGTGGGGTTATAACAGTGCTTCTGGTGGGGTTATAACAGTGCTTCTGGTGGGGTTATAACAGTGCTTCTGGTGGGGTTATAACACTATACGTCATCACTGTAACAGATGAACGTCTAACAATGGCTGCACAAACATGTATAATTTGTAATCAAGTTAGCCAGGAAGGACGTACCTGGGTAAAGAACGCTTCCTTGGTTTCTGTCTACAAGCTGTTGAATTTTGTTCAAAAGCGGGCAACATATGGGAAGCACAATATGCCTTGCTCGCTGAAAATTTGGAGAGATTGTCTTCAAGTGAACACGAACAAGTAAAATACCACAAAGAATCGGCAGGATATGCCTATTTTAAAACGCGTTATTTTGATATTCATTACTTTGTCAGGTTCATGTGTGGTCTGTCTAATCGTGCGAATCGTTTCCATTACGAACACTGGTTCTTAACACATACTTAACTGCTCGTATCCGTGGACTGACACAGACTCAGCGCGAAGCACAGTCTTAGGCAATAACTAATCGAGTTGATATTGGCGCTTTACGACCGATGGGCTCTTTTTACAAACTGGCATATAAACAAAATGGCGCATATCTCTAGAGTAAACAAATCTTTGACGTTGCACAGCCTGCCGCGAGAACGCGTCTTCAGGTTGGTGCTCGTGTGCAAGATATTGCCCGCACAGCAAGTCATTCCAGTCGGACGCAGGCACAGATACAAATGTGTAGACAGGCACACATACAAATGTGTAGACAGGCACACACCCGCTGGTTGAATCTCGCATTGACGATACCTACAGCGGGAGTGCTCGAAATTGCTCTCTGCCTCTGGTGAACGCGATCTTTCATAACCACAATGTTGTAAAGCTTACACAGACTGCGCCTATCCCTGTGGACTAAGGCCATTTTGCTGAGATTATATAGACACTACTGAGATAACGTTCGTCGTCTTTCATTAACTGATATCAAGATATGTCGCCATTGATTGCAACCCATATAAATCATAATCAAATGGTTGGCTGGGCTTTTTTGTATGCCCAATTTATATTGTGTTATTCGTATTTAGATGTTTGTATAATCTTTGTTGTTGCTTATGGGTCTATTCTTATGGGTCTATTCTTCCTGTCCAAGGTGCAAAGAACTTCATCGTCCTAATTTCTTAGGGTTAACCCTGGGTTGAAATTTAAATAAGAAAAAACATACATAAAAATATATAATAAATATGCCACAATGACTGGCATACTAAATAGGCTAAAATATGTCTTACGTCTAGAAATATATATATATATATATATATATATATATATATATATATATATATATATATATATATATATATATATATATATATATATATATATAACTCATTAGTATTATCATATAAACTATTGTATTATGGCATGGGGATACAAAGGAAACAGATTAATGAAAATTCAGAAAAACAGCTGTTCGTATAATAAGTTTAAGTGGATATAATTCACATGCTGAGCCACGTTTTAAGCAACTTAATTTGTCAAAGATACAAGATCAATTAAAGTTACCAGAGTAAAAATTGTACTTTAAATATATTCATAGAAATTTACCTGTTTATTTATTAAACTGACTGATTACTCCAAATGTTAATATACACCTTCATGACACTCGGAAATCTAAAAAATATGCATACTGCCAGAACAAAACATGAATTTGCCAAAACATTTCTTAAATATAATTTGCAATACATTATAAACAACACTTCTGATGTAGTAAAAGAAAGATATACACTCATACCCTGTGAGGACTCGTAGCGTGCGAGGACTCGTAGCGTGCGAGGACTCATAGCGTGCGAGGACTCATAGCCTGCGAGGGCTCGTAGCCTGCGAGGACTCATAGCCTGCGAGGGCTCATAGACTGCGAGGGCTCATAGACTGCGAGGGCTCATAGCCTGCGAGGGCTCATAGACTGCGAGGGCTCATAGACTGCGAGGGCTCATAGACTGCGAGGGCTCATAGCCTGCGAGGGCTCAAAGACTGCGAGGCTTTACAGTTTATGTCAAAAAAAAGCGCAGCCACATCTCAATCCAGAATTCACTACACTTCGAACAAAACTAACAAAACGCCCAACTACGACCAGCGAATAAATGACTGAATATACAATGATCAAAAGTTCTGCGCAGTGACTATTTAATTACACCTTGCCAAACATACTCACCGATACCGTCCTGTTTCATTTTATTTCTATTTTCAGAGATTTGTTGCTGTTCTATACTTTAATGGCGGAAAATATTATGAATGTCTTCTTTAACGCTTATCTATCTCAACACCCTTGTTTGTTCACTAAATTTGTTCACAAATGCATTTTTACCAATTCAAACAATTTGTTTTGTGGGAACATTTACTGAATTCAGTTTACACACTCTACAGCAAAAAGGCGCCAATGAGTTTTTATTCAGGAGCACCACACAGGCTGTCAAAGTAATTCTTAGAAACCGAAAGTAAAATATCGATCCCTCTTTCAAATGCCGAACATTTCCGTCGTTACAATGGCTGCCTCAAATTCGGCGGAACGCAACATCTGAGGATGTTGTGTCACACCCGTTGTAGTGGTAATCGGAGCGCCACGTTACATCGGGAGCGGTACCTCGATACTAGCGCGTCTCCACCAAACGCTCTGACAACTCGATCAATTCCCACTGCCCCGGTTTACTCATTGTTATAATCGAGTATCTAAAAATATACAGCGGTGACGTTGATTGTTTTCGCGCTGCAGCCATTACAGCGTGGCTGAACACTCCCGGGAGAAGTCATTTTTCGGTTTGACTGAACCAGTGGTCCGGGCCTTGACTATGCAGCGCAGTTGGCGTCTTCATTGGTAACTGGCCGGTTGTATGAATAATGTTCCGTATGTGAACTTACATCCAGGTGACGTTAACCAAATGAATCATTTTGAGAGCCAATTTCTCGTCTGTGTTTCTATTCGAGATAAACGGCACGTGTTCGTGACTCGATTACACCACCCTGCGGGACCCGGGGGAATCCGAGGCAAGCCGGCGATCGACGTATCGGATAACTAGCGTGTAATAAGCATTGCCAGCTGTCTACCAGCACGTCGCTTGATATGGTTATCACCCGGCCGCCAGCTGCAATTACTCAAACCTAGCACAAACATTTGTCGGAGTTACCGGCCGTAATAGGATTCCGTGAGACTTGTTTGCTAAAAATCGATTTTTGTATGAATGTTTCTTTAGGGTCTAAGTAAGCAGAACATCAAAGGTGGCAATTTTACTTTTCATTTTTAAATGTGTATGGGGTCTCAAACACACATACCCCAAGTCCCTTTGATTTACACGGAACTATCAACTGTCAATACATGAACAAGAGTTTGCACGACCCGCAGCACTGGCAAGCTGGCCAATGGTTTGCATAATTTTGACATTTATATATCCTAGCTTAATCTATTTGTGTATATCTTATATCATATTTATTCATACCTACATGTATATCTTATATCATATGGACTAGTTTGTATCTGGTAATACGAGTTAATTTTAATTCAAAACGAGCGATAAAACAGGCTGTGAACCGGTGCTAAATATATAGGCAGTAAGCACAGTGTAAACATTTTAACTATGTACGTTCTTAATTAACGATATTAAAACAACTAAAATTGCAATAATATATCGTGAAATTTGTACGGATACAAGTAGTACAGACAGTGCCTAGGAAGAAGTGATATATACTTTCAGGCAGTATCAGCGACAGTGCTTCTAGTGGGGTTATAACAGTGCTTCTGGTGGGGTTATAACAGTGCTTCTGGTGGGGTTATAACAGTGCTTCTGGTGGGGTTATAACAGTGCTTCTGGTGGGGTTTTTAACAGTGCTTCTGGTGGGGTTATAACAGTGCTTCTGGTGGGGTTATAACAGTGCTTCTGGTGGGGTTATAACAGTGCTTCTGGTGGGGTTATAACAGTGCTTCTGGTGGGGTTATAACAGTGCATCTGATGGGGTTATAACAGTGCTTCTGGTGGGGTTATAACAGTGCTTCTGGTGGGGTTATAACACTATACGTCATCACTGTAACAGATGACCGTCTAAACATGGCTGCACAAACATGTATAATTTGTAATCAAGATAGCCAGGAAGGACGTACCTGGGTAAAGAACGCTTCCTTGGTTTCAGTCTACAAGCTGTTGAATTTTTTTCAAAAGCGGGCAAAATATGGTGAAGCACAATATGCCTTGCTCGCTAAAAATTTGGAGAGATTGTCTTCAAGTGAACTCGAACAAGTAAAATACCACAAAGAATGTTATAAGAGTGTAGTTCATAAAAAGGATACTAAAAAGAGCAGAAAAGAGCTTCCGTGATTCATATGCCCGTGAACTACTACCAGTAACGGCAAAGATTGGTCGTCCATCAAACTGAAATGATGTGAGTCGAGAGGTTGGCCGTGTACGAAAACGTAGTAGGACTGATCTAGTTCTGGTTCAAGTCGTGTGTATTTCAATGTGAAAACCCCACCGAAGGCAGGCTGCACATTGTACAAACTGATGACATGGGCAAAAGGTTTATTGACATTAAAGAAATGACAAGCGACGACAGAATCAGAACAAGCCTGTCACTGCTACAGGAGACAAGTGATACGGCTACAGGAGCCAGGTGATACTGCTACATATGAATTTTGGTATCACAGATATTGTTTACGGAAGGTTGAGCGTCAATGTGATCTTGTTAATGATGGCAATCCATTTATCAGTAAAATGCTACTAGTAAACCTGGGATCAATGAAGACCCGATAATGTTAAACCTGGGATCAATGATGACCCGATAATGTTAAACCTGGGATCAATGATGACCCGATAATGTTAAACCTGGGATCAATGATGGCCATACCCGATAATGTTAAACCTGGGATCAATGAAGACCCGACAATGTTAAACCTGGGATCATTGATGACCGTACCCGATAATGTTAAACCTGGGATCAATGATGACCCGATATTGTTAAACCTGGGATCAATGAAGACCCGATAATGTTAAACCTGGGATCAATGATGACCGTACCCGATAATGTTAAACCTTGGATCAATGAAGACCCGATAATGTTAAACCTGGGATCAATGATGACCCGATAATGTTAAACCTTGGATCAATGATGACCCGATAATGTTAAACCTTGGATCAATGAAGACCCGATAATGTTAAACCTGGGATCAGTGATGACCCGATAATGTTAAACCTGGGATCAATGATGACCCGATAATGTTAAACCTGGGTTCAATGATGACCCGATAATGTTAAACCTGGGATCAATGATGAACCGATAATGTTAAACCTGGGATCAATGAAGACCCGATAATGTTAAACATGGGATCAATGATGACCCGATAATGTTAAACCTGGGATCAATGATGACCCGATAATGTTAAACCTGGGATCAATGATGACCCGATAATGTTAAACCTGGGATCAATGAAGACCCGATAATGTTAAACCTGGGATCAATGATGACCATACCCGATAATGTTAAACCTTGGATCAATGAAGACCCGATAATGTTAAACCTCGGATCAATGATGACCCGATAATGTTAAACCTGGGATCAATGAAGACCCGATAATGTTAAACCTGGGATCAATGATGACCCGATAATGTTAAACCTGGGATCAATGATGACCCGATAATGTTAAACCTGGGATCAATGATGGCCCGATAATGTTAAACCGGGATCAATGAAGACCCGATAATGTTAAACCTGGGATCAATGATGGCCCGATAATGTTAAACCTGGGATCAATGATGGCCCGATAATGTTAAACCTGGGATCAATGATGACCCGATAATGTTAAACCTGGGATCAATGATGACCCGATAATGTTAAACCTGGGATCAAAGATGACCCGATAATGTTAAACCTGGGATCAATGAAGACCCGATAATGTTAAACCTGGGATCAATGATGGCCCGATAATGTTAAACCTGGGATCAATGATGGCCCGATAATGTTAAACCTTGGATCAATGAAGACCCGATAATGTTAAACCTGGGATCAATGATGACCCGATAATGTTAAACGTGGGATCAATGATGACCCGATAATGTTAAACCGGGATCAATGAAGAGCCGATAATGTTAAACCTGGGATCAATGAAGACCGTACCCGATAATGTTAAACCTGGGATCAATGATGACCCGATAATGTTAAACCTGGGATCAATGATGGCCCGATAATGTTAAACCTGGGATCAATGATGGCCGTACCCGATAATGTTAAACCTGGGATCAATGATGGCCCGATAATGTTAAACCTGGGATCAATGATGACCCGATAATGTTAAACCTGGGATCAATGAAGACCCGATAATGTTAAACCTGGGATCAATGATGGCCCGATAATGTTAAACCTGGGATCAATGATGGCCCGATAATGTTAAACCTGGGATCAATGATGGCCCGATAATGTTAAACCTGGGATCAATGATGGCCCGATAATGTTAAACCTGGGATCAATGATGGCCCGATAATGTTAAACCTGGGATCAATGATGGCCCGATAATGTTAAACCTGGGATCAATGATGGCCGTACCCGATAAACATAACGGAATATAGGTTAACCCACGAAGAAAACATGTAAAAGTAGCAACATGCTTTTGTCAAAACAGCGAGATGTTCTGTCTGGAATGTCTTATTGTTCACATTGAAGTGAATTTCTTTCTTTCTCATTAAATACTTACTTATGTCATAGATGGACTGAGACTGTTGAGTTGTCCAAATATGTTGTTTTCTTAGTTCTTTTGTTGGTCTCACTTTGGATGGGAGCCATATCCCATTGTGAATGGCTACACTTTGGATGGGAGCCATATCCCCTTGTGAATGGCTACACTTTGGATGGGAGCCATATCCCATTGTGAATGGCTACACTTTGGATGGGAGCCATATCCCATTGTGAATGGCTACACTTTGGATGGGAGCCATATCCCATTGTGAATGGCTACACTTTGGATGGGAGCCATATCCCATTGTGAATGGCTACACTTTGGATGGGAGCCATATCCCCTTGTGAATGGCTACACTTTGGATGGGAGCCATATCCCATTGTGAATGGCTACACTTTGGATGGGAGCCATATCCCATTGTGAATGGCTACACTTTGAATGGGAGCCATATCCCATTGTGAATGGCTACACTTTGGATGGGAGCCATATCCCATTGTGAATGGCTACACTTTGGATGGGAGCCATATCCCATTGTGAATGGCTACACTTTGGATGGGAGCCATATCCCATTGTGAATGGCTACACTTTGGATGGGAGCCATATCCCATTGTGAATGGCTACACTTCGTTTGACTGCCTCTTGACATGCCTTGAGTAAACCTACCAGGGATTTACGTCTCCACCAGTATAACTCTCCTGGTTATGTGTGTTGTAAGAGCCTTAATAAAGTGCAGTTTGTGAAATGTCATTATTATTTTAATTTATAATTCCAATTGCATTGCCTAACTGTGAATTCAACGCAAATAACATATAGCATTGGCAAGAACAAAAACGGATATCAGAATACAATTTCATGTTTATCGCAATAAATTCAAAGATATTCAAGATATTGAAATCATATTCGTACAATAGGTGGGCTAATGTCCCTAAAACGTCCATCGTTTATTTCAGATTTTTTAACGAATATTTGTTGTTCTAAAATTGTTGTTTACTAACATTGATGTTGTCATATTGGACGATAATACAGGCACTTTTGGTAGGTATGTCTGAGACCCCATACAAACTTTAAAAAGCGAAAAGTAAAATTGCCACCCTTGATGTTCTGTTTACTTAAACCCCAAATAAGACATTCATGCAAAAAAAATCGCTTTTGCCAAACAAATCTCACGGGATTACAGGGTATACCGTACTATAATGGCTCGCCGCATTCCGGCGATGTTACGGTTGTGTTCGCACTCAGCATTGACGACGGGTTCACCCAGCCCGATGTACGACCCCAGTAGGGATCATTGGTTAACGCTAGACGCTCAGCAGTGACGACGGGTTGACCATGCCCGATGTACGACACCAGTAGGGATCACTGGTTAGCGCTAGACGCTCAGCAGTGACGACGGGTTGATCCAGCCCGATGTACGACACCAGTAGGGATCACTGGTTAGCGCTAGACGCTCAGCAGTGACGACGGGTTGATCCAGCCCGATGTACGACACCAGTAGGGATCACTGGTTAGCGCTAGACGCTCAGCAGTGACGACGGGTTGACCCAGCCCGATGTACGACACCAGTAGGGATCACTGGTTAACGCTAGACGCTCAGCAGTGACGACGGGTTGATCCAGCCCGATGTACGACACCAGTAGGGATCACTGGTTAGCGCTAGACGCTCAGCAGTGACGACGGGTTGACCCAGCCCGATGTACGACACCAGTAGGGATCACTGGTTAACGCTAGACGCTCAGCAGTGACGACGGGTTGATCCAGCCCGATGTACGACACCAGTAGGGATCACTGGTTAGCGCTAGACGCTCAGCAGTGACAACGGGTTGACCATGCCCGATGTACGACACCAGTAGGGATCACTGGTTAGCGCTAGACGCTCAGCAGTGACGACGGGTTGACCCAGCCCGATGTACGACACCAGTAGGGATCACTGGTTAACGCTAGACGCTCAGCAGTGACGACGGGTTGATCCAGCCCGATGTACGACACCAGTAAGGATCACTGGTTAGCGCTAGACGCTCAGCAGTGACGACGGGTTGATCCAGCCCGATGTACGACACCAGTAGGGATCACTGGTTAGCGCTAGACGCTCAGCAGTGACGACGGGTTGATCCAGCCCGATGTACGACACCAGTAGGGATCACTGGTTAGCGCTAGACGCTCAGCAGTGACGACGGGTTGACCATGCCCGATGTACGACACCAGTAGGGATCACTGGTTAGCGCTAGACGCTCAGCAGTGACGACGGGTTGATCCAGCCCGATGTACGACACCAGTAGTGATCACTGGTTAGCGCTAGACGCTCAGCAGTGACGACGGGTTGACCCAGCCCGATGTACGACACCAGTAGGGATCACTGGTTAGCGCTAGACGCTCAGCAGTGACGACGGGTTGACCATGCCCGATGTACGACACCAGTAGGGATCACTGGTTAGCGCTAGACGCTCAGCAGTGACGACGGGTTGATCCAGCCCGATGTACGACACCAGTAGGGATCACTGGTTAGCGCTAGACGCTCAGCAGTGACGACGGGTTGATCCAGCCCGATGTACGACACCAGTAGGGATCACTGGTTAGCGCTAGACGCTCAGCAGTGACGACGGGTTGATCCAGCCCGATGTACGACACCAGTAGGGATCACTGGTTAGCGCTAGACGCTCAGCAGTGACGACGGGTTGATCCAGCCCGATGTACGACACCAGTAGGGATCACTGGTTAGCGCTAGACGCTCAGCAGTGACGACGGGTTGATCCAGCCCGATGTACGACAGCATTACAAGGATTTAGAGAGTTCTGTAATTTGAGGAGCTCAGCAGGAGCGAGAGGAAGACCACCGGGGAAGGCATGGGAAGGCACGGGAAGGCATGGGAAGGCACGGGAGGCAAGGGAAGGCATGGGAGGCACGGGAAGGCATGTGAGGCACGGGAAGGCATGGAAAGGCATGGGAAGGCGCGGGAGGCATGGGAAGGCGCGGGAGGCATGAGAAGGCACGGGAAGGCATGGGAGGCACGGGAAGGCACGGGAGGCACGGGAAAGCACGGGAGGCACGCACACACAATGGGCCCGAGTAACGACATTGTGTCTGTCGAACAGAAGGGCAACAACGGCTACAACACGACTGGCAGATTATACACACATTTTAACAAGATTTAACAAGAATGCCATCCAACGCAAAGGCCCAGATAGCAAGTGGACAAGGAAGCCATTGGCTTACCGAGAGTCCAACATTTTCCATCTATGTGTAACCCTGAGATATGTGTCAACCTTGTTTTTAAACAAATTCACGCTGCTAACAGTTACACAATACGTAGATAATTTGTTCCATTCATTTATTGTCCTCTGTGAGAACGAGTATTTCCTGATATCCAATCTACACTGATCCTTTACTAATGTTACATCATGTCCTGTATTTCTACTATCTTACTTGAGTGAGACAAAATATTTCAATCAATATTTTCATACCCATTCAATATCTTAACAATTTCAATTTGATCTCCTCTTAACCTCCTTGTCTCCAGGGTTGTTAAACCACATTCTTTTAGGCGTTCTTCATAACTCTCAGTTCTGGAATCATTTTAGTTGCTCTCCTCTTTATTATCTCAAGAGCATCTGTAACCTTCTTACGATGTGGTCTCCATGCTTGTACACGGTATTCTAAATGATACCTAACTATTTCTTTATATAGAGGTCTAATTTTTTTTGTTTCTTTCTATTTAATTCTTGGTCCAGTGGTGCACTAAGACACTAAGGCACCTCGGCACCGACCCGAGCACGTTCACAATAAATGCAACAAACTGAGCTACACGGGTCGATAAGAACTACATACTAGTACTAGGCCCTAGTGATGGTTAAGCGCATTAGTCACCAATAGACTACAACATGTGTTTCCCGACCACGTGATCATGCGTCCATAGTGTTTCACGGCTACACCAACTAGAACACACTGTTATCTTCCTTTGCAATAAATCGTCTTCGACAATAACAATGTTATTGCTTTACGCTGATTACCAAGACAGTAACTGAGTAAGTGTCCGTGCAATTCACGCCACACGAGAGTAAGTGTCCGTGCAATTCACGCCACACGAGAGTAAGTGTCCGTGCAATTCACGCCACACGAGAGTAAGTGTCCGTGCAGATCACGGAACACGAGTGTAAGTGTCCGAGGATATCACGGAACACGAGAGTAAATGTCCGTGTAGATCACGGAACACGAGAGTAAGTGTCCGTGGAGATCATGGAACACGAGAGTAAGTGTCCGTGGAGATCATGGAACACGAGAGTAAGTGTCCGTGGAGATCATGGACCACGAGAGTAAATGTCCGTGGAGATCATGGAACACGAGAGTAAGTGTCCGTGGATATCACGGAAGACGAGAGTAAGTTTCCGTGGAGATCACGGAAGACGAGAGTAAGTGTCCGTGCAGATCACGGAACACGAGAGTAAGTGTCCGTGCAGATCACGGAACACGAGGAAGTCGGAAACTGCGAACACTGATGACTACTTGGCAGGAGCCGCGCACCAGCACCGGAAACTGAGACCCAGTCTTCTCGTCTGTGTATCATTACTGTTCATCTAAGTCGACGCGATGCTGTCAGTTGAAGTGTATATCCTTTTAGCCACGATTAGGGGAATTAGCGAGAGCATTGAAACTGCGTGTTGCCTTAAGCGACGAATGATCCGGTGGAAGGAGGCCAACGCCTCCGACTGTCAACAGGCGCGAGACAACACACAACATACATTTGTAGGGGAAAGCAAAACGGATAGCTACCGAGGGTCGCATATATTATTATCTCGGCAAACAACAGCTCTAATAGCTAAGTATTAGGGATACACATCCTATTACTTCAATGCCATTTTTATTTGATAAAAAAACACAATATCTATAGTTTTTGAAGTTCTGATAATTTTATAATAACATGTTTACAAACAGAACCAACTAATTTTACTGTAATTATCTGCTACGATTGCTAGACTATGCCTGACATTTATCGTGACTGAACGAGTATCACAGTTTAATAACGCACGCACGCACACACACGTTCAATTAAACAAGCAAATAATATTGTAAGTGACTCAAAATTCAGTATGCTAGTGGCACACGCCTAGCAACGGAGGTAATTATTCATCATAATTTGTCACTGCGTAAACATGCACTAGCATAGTTAGGCGTATACCTTCAAATGGCACAATGTCATGTTTTTACGACACCATGAGAAATAAACCATGTCGTTCGCTGTCACATGGGTCCAATGAATGCCTTTATATCATATTAGGCTAAAAGGCGATTTGACAGTACTTATCGTGATCGTACATTACTATAATATATAATTCATGACAAGTTCCAGCTGTGAGATATATAGATGTTCAGTGTGCCGGTGTATATTGGTTGGTGAATGGCACCGACTGAAGCAGCCGCCGTTCCAACAGGGAGCAACGGTTTATCACATTACTAGGCTGGAATTACGACCGGTACTTGTGTAAAGTAGATCTGTCGAAACTGCCAGTCTCTGTGGCGACTTCTGTATTAACAACGCCACAAATCGCAACATCACGTCATTGTTAATCACACAGATCATTTCATTTAACTTGCTTCAAAAACACAGTTCCATTATGTAGCTTTTAACGCTTATTGTGTTTCCGCGACTACGGACGTTGTTGTCGGAGAACCGCGATGAAAGGTCAACAGCTGTTGTATAATGTAGCACGGACGACTGAAATTGAGCGTAAAAAACTCTTAGTAACAGGGCTACTATTGCCTGTTAACAATTGTGCCAGATTTTACCTGAATAATCACGATGTTAATCTGTGGTCAGACGAGCATGCTTACCACAACACGGCATTGCTCCACAGTATTCGCTGCAAAGGCGACCGATTCACTCACTTTGATGTATACATTCTTTATAATTAAACCTCAATTTGCTACACCGTTAATTCAGTGTCTAAAATAAATGTAATTACTTGGTAGCCTTTACATTTTAATTATATTCTCTGAAGGTTGGGAAGTAAATTTACACAAACACTTAAAGGTGCTTAATCAATTCGATGGTTTTGCTAGTCACATTTCAAATTAATTTTGCAAAAAACTAAACATACCTAATATTCACTACAACATAATAGCTCGTTTGTACAACTTTTTTATGTAGTTTTTGTGAAATCATCAGACAAACTATTAACTTAGTTAATGCTTGTTCAAGTATTAACTGAAGTGAACATCGAAATGCTGAAAAATCACGATTTTGCTCCTTGGTAAAATTTTGTAACTTTGTCATGTGATGGGCGAGAAGGAGGAGGTCACGCCCATGAGAGGATGGAGGTCACGCCCATGAGAGGATGGAGGTCACGCCCGTGATCAGCATTGACTCGTACAGTGTGCACCATTTTGGATATCCACTATTTTGACCTTTACCAGATCGAACGACTAAAGTAAATTCTTTCGATGATTTGAACAAGAATAGGCACTTTTTATTAAATCGACTGCGGATATTACATAAACTATTCACGCACTACATATTTGGACACCAATGAACCGGATTTGAGTTAGGCTAAATCAGTTGAGGAAGCAGTTTTAAATAATATGCATTGTAGCCTTACGTATTGTGGGTTTGTGATAATACAATTCTTTTTCACATACCCACATATTATAATCACCTGTAAAGACATTCGTCATCTTTACAAGACGGCTTCTTCAGTACGATTTAACAAGATTTAACAAGATTGCCATCCCAAACAACAAGTTCCAGATGGCAAGTGGACAAGGAAGCCATTGGCTTATCGAGAGTCCAACAATTTTATTATTTATGTATAGCCTGCTCTTTTCAGATATCTGCCAATTCTATTTTTTTTTTAAAGTTGGTGGCAATCATTTTAACAAGACGGCTTCTCCAGTACGATGGCGGGAATCAAAGTTCAGGTACTTGTCCGTAACGTGGGTCTTCTGTCTGTATAGTCTGGACTTCCTACTACCTTCGTCCTTTCTGGTAAACCTCGCATCAAAGTTGTCGACAGTGTTTATGTGTCGTTGTAGTTCTTCTTTGTCTGTGGAGTCGACAGTGTTTATGTGTTGTTGTAGTTCTTCTTTGTCTGTGGAGTCGACAGTGTTTATGTGTTGTTGTAGTTCTTCTTTGTCTGTGGAGTCGACAGTGTTTATGTATTGTTGTAATTCTTCTCTGTCTGTGGGGTCGACAGTGTTTATGTGTTGTTGTAGTTCTTCTTTGTCTGTGGAGTCGACAGTGTTTATGTGTTGTTGTAGTTCTTCTCTGTCTGTGGGGTCGACAGTGTTTATGTGTTGTTGTAGTTCTTCTTTGTCTGTGGAGTCGACAGTGTTTATGTGTTGTTGTAGTTCCTCTGTGTCTGTGGAGTCGACAGTGTTTATGTGTTGTTGTAGTTCCTCTCTGTCTGTGGAGTCGAAAGTGACTATGTGTCGTTATAGTTCCTCTTTGTCTGTGGGGTCGACAGTGTTTATGTGTCGTTGTAGTTCCTCTGTGTCTGTGGAGTCGACAGTGTTTATGTGTTGTTGTAGTTCCTCTGTGTCTGTGGAGTCGACAGTGTTTATGTGTTGTTGTAGTTCCTCTGTGTCTGTGGAGTCGACAGTGTTTATGTGTTGTTGTAGTTCCTCTCTGTCTGCGGGGTCGACAGTGTTTATGTGTTGTTGTAGTTCCTCTGTGTCTGCGGGGTCGACAGTGTTTATGTGTCGTTGTAGTTCCTCTGTGTCTGTGGGGTCGACAGTGTTTATGTGTTGTTGTAGTTCTTCTCTGTCTGTGGAGTCGACAGTGTTTATGTATTGTTGTAGTTCTTCTTTGTCTGTGGAGTCGACAGTGTTTATGTGTTGTTGTAGTTCCTCTCTGTCTGCGGGGTCGACAGTGTTTATGTGTTGTTGTAGTTCCTCTCTGTCTGTGGGGTCGACAGTGTTTATGTGTCGTTGTAGTTCCTCTGTGTCTGTGGAGCCGACAGTGTTTATGTGTTGTTGTAGTTCCTCTGTGTCTGTGGGGTCGACAGTGTTTATGTGTTGTTGTAGTTCCTCTGTGTCTGTGGAGTCGACAGTGTTTATGTGTTGTTGTAGTTCCTCTGTGTCTGTGGGGTCGACAGTGTTTATGTGTTGTTGTAGTTCCTCTGTGTCTGTGGGGTCGACAGTGTTTATGTGTTGTTGTAGTTCCTCTGTGTCTGTGGAGTCGACAGTGTTTATGTGTTGTTGTAGTTCCTCTGTGTCTGTGGGGTCGACAGTGTTTATGTGTTGTTGTAGTTCCTCTGTGTCTGTGGGGTCGACAGTGTTTATGTGTTGTTGTAGTTCCTCTGTGTCTGCGGGGTCGACAGTGTTTATGTGTTGTTGTAGTTCCTCTGTGTCTGTGGGGTCGACAGTGTTTATGTGTTGTTGTAGTTCCTCTCTGTCTGCGGGGTCGACAGTGTTTATGTGTTGTTGTAGTTCTTCTTTGTCTGTGGAGTCGACAGTGTTTATGTGTTGTTGTAGTTCCTCTGTGTCTGTGGGGTCGACAGTGTTTATGTGTTGTTGTAGTTCTTCTTTGTCTGTGGAGTCGACAGTGTTTATGTGTTGTTGTAGTTCTTCTCTGTCTGTGGGGTCGACAGTGTTTATGTGTTGTTGTAGTTCCTCTCTGTCTGTGGAGTCGAAAGTGACTATGTGTCGTTATAGTTCCTCTTTGTCTGTGGGGTCGACAGTGTTTATGTGTCGTTGTAGTTCCTCTGTGTCTGTGGAGTCGACAGTGTTTATGTGTTGTTGTAGTTCCTCTGTGTCTGTGGAGTCGACAGTGTTTGTGTGTTGTTGTAGTTCCTCTGTGTCTGTGGAGTCGACAGTGTTTATGTGTTGTTGTAGTTCCTCTCTGTCTGCGGGGTCGACAGTGTTTATGTGTTGTTGTAGTTCCTCTGTGTCTGCGGGGTCGACAGTGTTTATGTGTCGTTGTAGTTCCTCTGTGTCTGTGGGGTCGACAGTGTTTATGTGTTGTTGTAGTTCCTCTGTGTCTGTGGGGTCGACAGTGTTTATGTGTTGTTGTAGTTCCTCTGTGTCTGTGGAGTCGACAGTGTTTATGTGTTGTTGTAGTTCCTCTGTGTCTGTGGGGTCGACAGTGTTTATGTGTTGTTGTAGTTCCTCTGTGTCTGCGGGGTCGACAGTGTTTATGTGTTGTTGTAGTTCCTCTGTGTCTGTGGGGTCGACAGTGTTTATGTGTTGTTGTAGTTCCTCTCTGTCTGCGGGGTCGACAGTGTTTATGTGTTGTTGTAGTTCTTCTTTGTCTGTGGAGTCGACAGTGTTTATGTGTTGTTGTAGTTCCTCTCTGTCTGTGGAGTCGACAGTGTTTATGTGTTGTTGTAGTTCTTCTTTGTCTGTGGGGTCGACAGTGTTTATGTGTTGTTGTAGTTCTTCTTTGTCTGTGGAGTCGACAGTGTTTATGTGTTGTTGTAGTTCTTCTTTGTCTGTGGAGTCGACAGTGTTTATGTGTTGTTGTAGTTCTTCTTTGTCTGTGGGGTCGACAGTGTTTATGTGTTGTTGTAGTTCTTCTCTGTCTGTGGGGTCGACAGTGTTTATGTGTTGTTGTAGTTCTTCTTTGTCTGTGGAGTCGACAGTGTTTATGTGTTGTTGTAGTTCCTCTGTGTCTGTGGAGTCGACAGTGTTTATGTGTTGTTGTAGTTCCTCTCTGTCTGTGGAGTCGAAAGTGACTATGTGTCGTTGTAGTTCCTCTGTGTCTGTGGAGTCGACAGTGTTTATGTGTTGTTGTAGTTCCTCTGTGTCTGTGGAGTCGACAGTGTTTATGTGTTGTTGTAGTTCCTCTGTGTCTGTGGAGTCGACAGTGTTTATGTGTTGTTGTAGTTCCTCTCTGTCTGCGGGGTCGACAGTGTTTATGTGTTGTTGTAGTTCCTCTGTGTCTGCGGGGTCGACAGTGTTTATGTGTCGTTGTAGTTCCTCTGTGTCTGTGGGGTCGACAGTGTTTATGTGTTGTTGTAGTTCTTCTCTGTCTGTGGAGTCGACAGTGTTTATGTATTGTTGTAGTTCTTCTTTGTCTGTGGAGTCGACAGTGTTTATGTGTTGTTGTAGTTCCTCTCTGTCTGCGGGGTCGACAGTGTTTATGTGTTGTTGTAGTTCCTCTCTGTCTGTGGGGTCGACAGTGTTTATGTGTCGTTGTAGTTCCTCTGTGTCTGTGGAGTCGACAGTGTTTATGTGTTGTTGTAGTTCCTCTGTGTCTGTGGGGTCGACAGTGTTTATGTGTTGTTGTAGTTCCTCTGTGTCTGTGGAGTCGACAGTGTTTATGTGTTGTTGTAGTTCCTCTGTGTCTGTGGGGTCGACAGTGTTTATGTGTTGTTGTAGTTCCTCTGTGTCTGTGGGGTCGACAGTGTTTATGTGTTGTTGTAGTTCCTCTGTGTCTGTGGAGTCGACAGTGTTTATGTGTTGTTGTAGTTCCTCTGTGTCTGTGGGGTCGACAGTGTTTATGTGTTGTTGTAGTTCCTCTGTGTCTGTGGGGTCGACAGTGTTTATGTGTTGTTGTAGTTCCTCTGTGTCTGCGGGGTCGACAGTGTTTATGTGTTGTTGTAGTTCCTCTGTGTCTGTGGGGTCGACAGTGTTTATGTGTTGTTGTAGTTCCTCTCTGTCTGCGGGGTCGACAGTGTTTATGTGTTGTTGTAGTTCTTCTTTGTCTGTGGAGTCGACAGTGTTTATGTGTTGTTGTAGTTCCTCTGTGTCTGTGGGGTCGACAGTGTTTATGTGTTGTTGTAGTTCTTCTTTGTCTGTGGAGTCGACAGTGTTTATGTGTTGTTGTAGTTCTTCTCTGTCTGTGGGGTCGACAGTGTTTATGTGTTGTTGTAGTTCCTCTCTGTCTGTGGAGTCGAAAGTGACTATGTGTCGTTATAGTTCCTCTTTGTCTGTGGGGTCGACAGTGTTTATGTGTCGTTGTAGTTCCTCTGTGTCTGTGGAGTCGACAGTGTTTATGTGTTGTTGTAGTTCCTCTGTGTCTGTGGAGTCGACAGTGTTTATGTGTTGTTGTAGTTCCTCTGTGTCTGTGGAGTCGACAGTGTTTATGTGTTGTTGTAGTTCCTCTCTGTCTGCGGGGTCGACAGTGTTTATGTGTTGTTGTAGTTCCTCTGTGTCTGCGGGGTCGACAGTGTTTATGTGTCGTTGTAGTTCCTCTGTGTCTGTGGGGTCGACAGTGTTTATGTGTTGTTGTAGTTCCTCTGTGTCTGTGGGGTCGACAGTGTTTATGTGTTGTTGTAGTTCCTCTGTGTCTGTGGAGTCGACAGTGTTTATGTGTTGTTGTAGTTCCTCTGTGTCTGTGGGGTCGACAGTGTTTATGTGTTGTTGTAGTTCCTCTGTGTCTGCGGGGTCGACAGTGTTTATGTGTTGTTGTAGTTCCTCTGTGTCTGTGGGGTCGACAGTGTTTATGTGTTGTTGTAGTTCCTCTCTGTCTGTGGAGTCGACAGTGTTTATGTGTTGTTGTAGTTCCTCTGTGTCTGTGGAGTCGACAGTGTTTATGTGTTGTTGTAGTTCCTCTCTGTCTGCGGGGTCGACAGTGTTTATGTGTTGTTGTAGTTCCTCTCTGTCTGCGGGGTCGACAGTGTTTATGTGTTGTTGTAGTTCCTCTCTGTCTGTGGGGTCGACAGTGTTTATGTGTTGTTGTAGTTCCTCTGTGTCTGTGGGGTCGACAGTGTTTATGTGTTGTTGTAGTTCCTCTGTGTCTGTGGAGTCGACAGTGTTTATGTGTTGTTGTAGTTCCTCTGTGTCTGTGGGGTCGACAGTGTTTATGTGTTGTTGTAGTTCCTCTGTGTCTGTGGGGTCGACAGTGTTTATGTGTTGTTGTAGTTCCTCTGTGTCTGCGGGGTCGACAGTGTTTATGTGTTGTTGTAGTTCCTCTGTGTCTGTGGGGTCGACAGTGTTTATGTGTTGTTGTAGTTCCTCTCTGTCTGCGGGGTCGACAGTGTTTATGTGTTGTTGTAGTTCTTCTTTGTCTGTGGAGTCGACAGTGTTTATGTGTTGTTGTAGTTCCTCTCTGTCTGTGGAGTCGACAGTGTTTATGTGTTGTTGTAGTTCTTCTTTGTCTGTGGGGTCGACAGTGTTTATGTGTTGTTGTAGTTCTTCTTTGTCTGTGGAGTCGACAGTGTTTATGTGTTGTTGTAGTTCTTCTTTGTCTGTGGAGTCGACAGTGTTTATGTGTTGTTGTAGTTCTTCTTTGTCTGTGGGGTCGACAGTGTTTATGTGTTGTTGTAGTTCTTCTCTGTCTGGGGAGTCGACAGTGTTTATGTGTTGTTGTAGTTCTTCTTTGTCTGTGGAGTCGACAGTGTTTATGTGTTGTTGTAGTTCTTCTTTGTCTGTGGAGTCGACAGTGTTTATGTGTTGTTGTAGTTCTTCTCTGTCTGTGGAGTCGACAGTGTTTATGTGTTGTTGTAGTTCTTCTTTGTCTGTGGAGTCGACAGTGTTTATGTGTTGTTGTAGTTCTTCTTTGTCTGTGGGGTCGACAGTGTTTATGTGTTGTTGTAGTTCTTCTCTGTCTGGGGAGTCGACAGTGTTTATGTGTTGTTGTAGTTCTTCTTTGTCTGTGGAGTCGACAGTGTTTATGTGTTGTTGTAGTTCTTCTTTGTCTGTGGAGTCGACAGTGTTTATGTGTTGTTGTAGTTCTTCTCTGTCTGTGGAGTCGACAGTGTTTATGTGTTGTTGTAGTTCTTCTTTGTCTGTGGAGTCGACAGTGTTTATGTGTTGTTGTAGTTCTTCTTTGTCTGTGGAGTCGACAGTGTTTATGTGTTGTTGTAGTTCTTCTCTGTCTGTGGAGTCGACAGTGTTTATGTGTTGTTGTAGTTCTTCTTTGTCTGTGGAGTCGACAGTGTTTATGTGTTGTTGTAGTTCTTCTTTGTCTGTGGGGTCGACAGTGTTTATGTGTTGTTGTAGTTCCTCTCTGTCTGTGGAGTCGACAGTGTTTATGTGTTGTTGTAGTTCTTCTTTGTCTGTGGGGTCGACAGTGTTTATGTGTTGTTGTAGTTCTTCTTTGTCTGTGGAGTCGACAGTGTTTATGTGTTGTTGTAGTTCTTCTTTGTCTGTGGGGTCGACAGTGTTTATGTGTTGTTGTAGTTCCACTTTGTCTGTGGGGTCGACAGTGTTTATGTGTCGTTGTAGTTCTTCTCTGTCTGTGGAGTCGACAGTGTTTATGTGTTGTTGTAGTTCCTCTCTGTCTGCGGGATCGACAGTGTTTATGTGTTGTTGTAGTTCTTCTCTGTCTGTGAGGTCGACAGTGTTTATGTGTTGTTGTAGTTCTTCTCTGTCTGTGGGGTCGACAGTGATTATGTGTTGTTGTAGTTCCTCTGTGTCTGTGGAGTCGACAGTGTTTATGTGTTGTTGTAGTTCCTCTGTGTCTGTGGAGTCGACAGTGTTTATGTGTTGTTGTAGTTCCTCTGTGTCTGTGGAGTCGACAGTGTTTATGTGTTGTTGTAGTTCCTCTGTGTCTGCGGGGTCGACAGTGTTTATGTGTCGTTGTAGTTCCTCTGTGTCTGTGGGGTCGACAGTGTTTATGTTTTGTTGTAGTTCTTCTCTGTCTGTGGGGTCGACAGTGTTTATGTGTTGTTGTAGTTCTTCTCTGTCTGTGGGGTCGACAGTGTTTATGTGTTGTTGTAGTTCCACTTTGTCTGTGGGGTCGACAGTGTTTATGTGTTGTTGTAGTTCCTCTGTGTCTGTGGAGTCGACAGTGTTTATGTGTTGTTGTAGTTCCTCTCTGTCTGTGGAGTCGACAGTGTTTATGTGTTGTTGTAGTTCCTCTCTGTCTGTGGGGTCGACAGTGTTTATGTGTTGTTTATGTGTTGTAGTTCTGTGCCTGTGTGTACTGGGCAAATTACGTCATCCATGTTAATAGTGAGCGTGGTGCCCACCAACAACAAGACCTCTTTACTGACACATTCACCGAGAACCACCTAACGCACTGGGAAGGATTGAGGATTCGGGAAAATCCTAATTTTAACATGTCGACTCCTAAGATGAAAACCGGATGGCAATCGAATGTTTAAGTCAACCGTTTGTTCCAGAGTGTGTTTGTTATTTTAAGTAGCAATGGTTGTTTATTTGATCGTTATCGCAACATCATGATGGTTATTGCATTCGACCAGTTCAATGAGAAACAATTATATCTGGCCTAAGTTCCTACCACCAATTAGACGAAGGGTGATATGTTATTTCGAATTGGCGCAGGTCAATCCTGACACGTGAGACATTAATTATACGTCATGGTACAAGATAATAACGAGATAATGCTGTATCGCTTACAGCGAAAACGTTGTTTAGATAAATGCAAACATGTGCAGCAGTTTTGAATTTAACCCTCTGGCTATGGACGCTCTTAGTACTGGGCTAGTTCCAATTCAACCCACGACCTATGGACGCTCATAGTACTGGGCTAATTTAATTTGATCCCGCGGGCTGTGGAAGCTCTTAGTACTGGGCTAGTTCCAATTCAACCTACGAGCTATGGACGCTCATAGTACTGGGCTAATTTCATTTGATCCCGCGGGCTGTGGAAGCTCTTAGTACTGGGCTAGTTCTAATTTCACACATGGGCTGTGGACGCTCCTAATACTGGGATAGTTCTAATTTAACCCACGGGCTGTGGACGGTCTTAGTACTGGGCTAGTTCAAATTTAACCCACAGGCTGTGGACGGTCTTAGTGCTAGGCTAGTTCAAATTTAACCCACGGGCTGTGAACGCTCCTAATACTGGGCTAGTTCTAATTGAACCCACGGACTATGGACGCCCCTAATACTGGGCTAGTTCTAATTGAACCCACGGGCTATGGACGGTCTTAGTACTCGGCTAGTTCTAATTTAACCCACTGGCTGTGGACGTTCCTAATACTGGGCTAGTTCTAATTGAACCCACGGGCTATGGACGGTCTTAGTACTGGGCTTGTTCTAATTTAACCCACGGTCTGTGGACGCTCCTAATACTGGGCTAGTTCTAATTGAACCCACGGGATATGGACGGTCTTAGTACTGGGCTAGTTCCAATTTAACCCACGTGCAGTGGACGCTCCTAAAACTGGGCTAGTTCTAATTTAACCCACGGGCTATGGACACTCCTAGTAATGGGCTAGTTCCAGTTTAACCCACGGGCAGTGAACGCTCCTAATACTGGGCTAGTTCTAATTGAACCCAAGGGCTATGGACGCTCTTAGTGCTGGGCTAGTTCCAGTTTAACCCATGGGCTATGGACGCTCCTAGTAATGGGCTAATTTCAGTTTAATCCACGGGCAGTAGACGCTCTTAGTACTGGACTAGTTCTAATTGTACCCAAGGGTAATGGACCCTCTTAGTACTTGGCTAATCCTGGTTTAGCCCATGGGCAATGGACGCTCTTAGAACTGGGCTAGTTCCAGTTGATCCCACGGGTTATGAAAGCTCTTAGTACTGGGCTTGTTCTAGTTGATCCCATGGGCTATGGACTCTCTTCGTACTGGGCTAGTTCCAGTTTAACCCACGGGCTATGGACGCTGTCAGTATTGGGATAGTTCCAGTTTAACCCACGGGCTGTGGACGCTGTCAATACTGAGATAGTTCCAGTTTAACCCACGGGCTATGGACGCTGTCAGTACTGGGATAGTTCCAATTTAACCCACGCGCTGTGGACGCTGTAAGTACTGGGATAGTTCCAGTTTAACCCACGGGCTGTGGACGCTGTCAGTACCGGGATAGTTCCAATTTAACTCACGGGCTATGGACGCTGTCAGTACTGGGATAGTTCCAGTTTAACCCACGGGCTGTGGACGCTGTCAATACTGAGATAGTTCCAGTTTAACCCACGGGCTATGGACGCTGTCAGTACTGGGATAGTTCCAATTTAACCCACGGGCTGTGGACGCTGTCAGTACTGGGATAGTTCCAGTTTAACCCACGGGCTGTGGACGCTGTCAGTACTGGGATAGTTCCAATTTAACTCACGGGCTATGGACGCTGTCAGTACTGGGATAGTTCCAGTTTAACTCACGGGCTATGGATGCTGTCAGTACTGGGATAGTTCCAATTTAACCCACGGGCTGTGGACGCTGTCAGTACTGGGATAGTTCCAATTTAACCCACGGGCTGTGGACGCTGTCAGTACTGGGATAGTTCCAGTTTAACCCACGGTTTGTGGACGCTGTCAATACTGAGATAGTTCCAGTTTAACCCACGGGCTGTGGACGCTGTCAGTATTGGGATAGTTCCAATTTAACCCACGGGCTGTGGACGCTGTCAATACTGAGATATTTCCAGTTTAACCCACGGGCTATGGACGCTGTCAGTACTGGGATAGTTCCAATTTAACCCACGGGCTGTGGACGCTGTCAGTACTGGGATAGTTCCAGTTTAACCCACGGGCTGTGGACGCTGTCAGTACTGGGATAGTTCCAATTTAACCCACGGGCTATGGAATCTCTTAGTACTGGGCAAGTTCCAGTTTAACCCACGGGCTGTGGACGCTGTCAGTACTGTGGTAGTTCCAGTTTAACCCACGGGCTGTGGACGCTGTCAGTACTGTGGTAGTTCCAGTTTAACTCACGGGCTGTGGACGCTGTCAGTACTGGGATAGTCCCAGTTTAACCCACGGGCTGTGGACGCTGTCAGTACTGGGATAGTTCCAGTTTAACTCACGGGCTATGGACGCTGTCAGTACTGTGGTAGTTCCAGTTTAACTCACGGGCTGTGGATGCTGTCAGTACTGGGATAGTTCCAGTTTAACCCACGGGCTATGGACGCTGTCAGTACTGTGGTAATTCCAGTTTAACCCACGGGCTGTGGACGCTGTCAGTACTGTGGTAGTTCCAGTTTAACTCACGGGCTGTGGACGCTGTCAGTACTGGGATAGTTCCAGTTTAACCCACGGGCTGTGGACGCTGTCAGTACTGGGATAGTTCCAATTTAACCCACGGGCTGTGGACGCTGTCAGTACTGTGGTAGTTCCAGTTTAACTCACGGGCTGTGGACGCTGTCATTACTGGGATAGTTCCAATTTAACCCACGGGCTGTGTACGCTGTCAGTACTGTGGTAGTTCCAGTTTAACCCACGGGCTGTGGACGCTGTCAGTATTGGGATAGTTCCAGTTTAACCCACGGGCTATGGACGCTGTCAGTACTGGGATAGTTCCAGTTTAACTCACGGGCTATGGACGCTGTCAGTACTGTGGTAGTTCCAGTTTAACCCACGGGCTATGGACGCTGTCAGTACTGGGATAGTTCCAATTTAACCCACGGGCTATGGAATCTCTTAGTACTGGGCAAGTTCCAGTTTAACCCACGGGCTGTGGACGCTGTCAGTACTGTGATAGTTCCAGTTTAACCCACGGGCTATGGACGCTGTCAGTACTGGGATAGTTCCAGTTTAACCCACGGGCTGTGGACGCTGTCAGTACTGTGGTAGTTCCAGTTTAACCCACGGGCTATGGACGCTCTTAGTACTGGGCAAGTTCCAGTTTAACCCACGGGCTATGGACGCTGTCAGTACTGGGATAGTTCCAGTTTAACTCACGGGCTATGAACGCTCTTAATACTGGGCTAGTTCCAGTTAGAGAAAAGGGCTACAGAAATAGTTGCCAAATTATACTGTTGGCTTGAATTTGGCATACAGGTGTTTGGCGTACATGTGTTTGGCGTACAGGTGTTTGGCGTACATATGTTTGGCGTACATGTGTTTGGCGTACATGTGTTTGGTGTACAGGTGTTTGGGGTACAGGTGTTTGGCGTACAGGTGTTTGGCGTACAGGTGTTTGGGGTACAGGTGTTTGGCGTACAGGTGTTAGGGGTACAGGTGTTTGGGGTACAGGTGTTTGGCGTACAGGTGTTTGGCGTACAGGTGTTTGCGAATACGTTGAAACTCTCAATTCCAACAGATTTATGTATATTTGCAAATTGGCCCAAATGGCACAGTGGTTGCTCTTTGCAGATATAATTGGTATATAATACTGAACGCATACGTTTGCTAACATATTGATCTTGCATATATCTAATGAAAGCACACTTATTTGTTGTTGACAATTTGTGGGTTTAAAACCCAACTTGCTGCTTAGTATGTAGCACATTTCGGAGTCGTCATGTCCAAACTATATATAAACGGTTGCAAATCCTAGTCTACCCAAAAGTACATTGGCGGCTCGAACTGTCTTAGATGTGACGAAGCACTGCGCAGTACATCGCTTGAGCCTGTCTATTATCAGCGGAGGTTGCTGTAGCGACGTCAAACAAACACACCAACATCTACACGGCAAATGGTGACCCAGAGGAATTTATTGATGCAGTGTAATGTAGTTGTATAATCCAATAAACGATCACGATGAACCTGCGTGCCTCCCGCTAGTCTGCTGTTTACTCACCTACAATGTTGTTAGCTAGAATATGTACACACTTCGTTGCTCTGTGTGATATTGCAAAACATCCTCTAGCTGGGCGCCGCTTCTAACATTTCAGCATTGACTTCCAGTCAACATCTCAGCATTGGCTTTCAGTCAGACAGTGCAACATTTCCAACATCTGCACAGTTACCCGTGAATCACCTTCGTCTGAGCAGCTGGCTTATTTACATATTATATAAAAACGAACATAGGCAGCTTCGAGCATGTAGTTCTGGGCAACTGTTTTAATTCCAGAACTAAGACAAACGCCGGAACTATACTGCTTTCTCTGTCGTCGCACCGCAATGTGGAACTCACTCCCTGTTAACGTTAGGTCTACAGGACATATAATAACAATGTGGAACTCACTCCCTGTTAACGTTAGGTTCACAGGACATATAATAACAATGTGGAACTCACTCCCTGTTAACGTTAGGTCCACAGGACATATAATAACAATGTGGAACTCACTCCCTGTTAACGTTAGGTCCACAGGACATATAATAACAATGTGGAACTCACTCCCTGTTAACGTTAGGTTCACAGGACATATAATAACAAAGTGGAACTCACTCCCTTTTAACGTTAGGTTCACAGGACATATAATAACAACGTGGAACTCACTCCCTGTTAACGTTAGGTCCACAGGACATATAATAATAACGTGGAACTCACTCCCTGTTAACGTTAGGTCCACAGGACATATAATAACAATGTGGAACTCACTCCCTGTTAACGTTAGGTTCACAGGACATATAATAACAATGTGGAACTCACTCCCTGTTAACGTTAGGTTCACAGGACATATAATAACAAAGTGGAACTCACTCCCTTTTAACGTTAGGTTCACAGGACATATAATAACAACGTGGAACTCACTCCCTGTTAACGTTAGGTCCACAGGACATATAATAATAACGTGGAACTCACTCCCTGTTAACGTTAGGTCCACAGGACATATAATAACAATGTGGAACTCACTCCCTGTTAACGTTAGGTTCACAGGACATATAATAACAATGTGGAACTCACTCCCTGTTAACGTTAGGTTCACAGGACATATAATAACAATGTGGAACTCACTCCCTGTTAACGTTAGGTTCACAGAACATATAATAACAATGTGGAACTCACTCCCTTTTAACGTTAGGTTCACAGGACATATAATAACAATGTGGAACTCACTCCCTGTTAACGTTAGGTTCACAGGACATATAATAACAATGTGGAACTCACTCCCTTTTAACGTTAGGTTCACAGGACATATAATAACAACGTGGAACTCACTCCCTGTTAACGTTAGGTCCACAGGACATATAATAACAACGTGGAACTCACTCCCTGTTAACGTTAGGTCCACAGGACATATAATAACAATGTGGAACTCACTCCCTTTTAACGTTAGGTTCACAGGACATATAATAACAACGTGGAACTCACTCCCTGTTAACGTTAGGTCCACAGGACATATAATAACAACGTGGAACTCACTCCCTGTTAACGTTAGGTCCACAGGACATATAATAACAATGTGGAACTCACTCCCTGTTAACGTTAGGTCCACAGGACATATAATAACAATCCGGCGTCACCAAAAGACGACCCTTTCGACTTTAACAAGATTTAATAAGATTTAACAAGAGTTGCCATCCAAGCCAAAGGCCCAGATGGCAAGTGGACAAGGAAGCCATTGGCTTATCGAGAGTCCAACAATGTTCATCTACTTATAGCCCGCCCTCCTGAGATATGTGTCAACCTTGTTTTTAAACATATTCACGCTGCTAGCAGTTACACAATCTGTAGACAATTTGTTCCATTCATTTATTGTCCTATGTGAGAACGAGTGCTTCCTGATGTCCAATCTACATTGATCCTTTACTAATTTTACCTCATGTCTTCTAGTTCTGCTATCCTTCTTGAGTGAGAAAAACATATTTCTATCAATATTTTCATACCCATTCAATATCTTAAAAACTTCAATCTGATCTCCTCTTAACCTCCTTGTCTCTAGAGTTGTTAAACCACATTCTTTCAGGCGTTCTTCATAACTAAGGTCTCTCAGTTCTGGAATCATTTTAGTTGCTCTCCTTTGCATGCGTTCAAGCGTATCTATATCCTTCTTACGATATGGTCTCCATGCTTGTATACAGTATTCTAAATGAGGTCTAACTATTGCTTTATAAAGAGGTATAATTAACTTTTTTCCCTTGTATGTTATGTTTCTTCTAATCAATCCAATAATTTGATTACCCTTTGAAGCTGCAATACCACACTGCTCTGAAACTTTCATATCAGCGCTTATTGTAACTCCTAAGTCCTTTTCTTTTACAGTAGTACCCAGAACAGTATCTCCCATTTTATAGTTTAGATTCAAGTTCCTATGTCTTGTATGTAGGCATTTACATTTCCCAAAATTTAACAACATCTGCCATTTCTCAGACCATTTCACTAATCTGTCTAGATCGTTTTGTAAATGTTGTTTATCACCATCAGTATTAACCTTTCTAAACAGTTTTGTGTCATCCGCAAATTTCAGTACGTTACTTGTTATACTGTCGTCCAAGTCATTGATATAAATTAAGAATAATATAGGTCCTAATACTGATCCTTGAGGTACCCCTCTCAAAACCGATTTCCAATTTGAAACTTCTCCATCTACTACAACTCGTTGTCTTGACTTGATTCCTAGCGTACACAACCAACCATTAATGACTTGGAATTGTGCACCAATTATAAAGACTGCCCAAACCTTTGATTTTGTCGCTTAAGAAATATTACATTTTCGATTATGATTTTTGCTGAAGGTGACAAAGTACTTTATAATTGGACTATTTGGGTCTGCGTGGCGCCGTCTCTCGGTGTGTAAGTCCTGGGGTTACTTGGCGACGTCTCTCGGTGTGTATGTCCTGGGGTTACTTGACAAAAGCTAATCAGCCAACCATTGTCAATAAGTTCCATTTAAAAATATACTATTATGAAAGGAAATTGAGTTCACCACCACTTCATTTTATTTTGTTCTTGTGTGCTGTGTTTCACATAGAGTGTAGCTGCAAGTGTCCGTTGCCTTTTAAGCTGCAAATTTAAATGACATTTCATCATCGAAACTCAGCCGACTAACGGCATGCCGAGAAAGGGTAATCACATGTCTAGACGCCAGATATGTCATCTGAATCTCTGTTGTATTAAATTATGTACGTAATGTACATATTAATCTCTGTGGTATTACATTATGTACATAATGTACATATTAATCTCTGTGGTATTACATTATGTACATAATGTACTAAAGTTGCTGATGGCCTAACTAATATGGTTGGCATTAGAGCAACTGCTACACGCGAGCGGTGGTTTGGTGTTACTAATAACCCCTCGATTTGAAACATTTCTACGTCCCACGTGATCGGACGAATCAACGGAAGACGCAGAATAATTCGGGTGAATTTACTCTTATACATTTATAAATAGAACAATGGTAGAAACCTGAACTTGTATGTTAATTATGTTGCGAAAGGTGGTACCCCTATTCGTTGTTCGAGTGTTTTCTATAATGTAGCCTTGACACCAGTGTACTTGCAGAGCGAATGTTGCTGCCTTCACGCTATAGTTAATGTCTTATACACTTTGGCTCTCTGGTCGTAACGTTTTGCCATTCATCGGTGCAGTTGTTGCGACGCTATCATGCATTATGCAACGCTAGTAGTTGTTTCATTTGCATGACGATATTAGGTTCCGCCAACATGTGTTTATGGCGGATTAATATCACTCCTTCTGTCAAAGTGCCATATCTTCGTCATCACACCTTAGGGGCGTCTTATTTTCGTCAATAATACCTTTTTTGTACTATTTGTTTTCACACCTCAATACAGAGAACACATTACGTTACCGGTATATCACCACCTCAATACAGAGAGCACATTACGTTACCGGTATATCACCACCTCAATACAGAACACATTACGTTACCAGTATATCACCACCTCAATACAGAACACATTACGTTACCGGTATATCACCACCTCAATACAGAGAGCACATTACGTTACCAGTATATCACCACCTCAATACAGAGAACACATTACGTTACCAGTATATCACCACCTCAATACAGAGAACACATTACGTTACCGGTATATCACCACCTCAATACAGAACACATTACGTTACCGGTATATCACCACCTCAATACAGAAAGCTCATTACGTTACCAGTATATCACCACCTCAATACAGAGAACACATTACGTTACCGGTATACCACCACCTCAATACAGAGAACACATTACGTTACCGGTATACCACCACCTCAATACAGAACACATTACGTTACCGGTATATCACCACCTCAATACAGAGAACACATTACGTTACCGGTATATCACCACCTCAATACAGAGAACACATTACGTTACCGGTATATCACCACCTCAATACAGAGAACACATTACGTTACCGGTATATCACCACCTCAATACAGAGAACACATTACGTTACCGGTATATCACCACCTCAATACAGAGAACACATTACGTTACCGGTATATAACCACCTCAATACAGAGAACACATTACGTTACCGTTATATCACCACCTCAATACAGAGAACACATTACGTTACCGGTATATCACCACCTCAATACAGAGAACACATTACGTTACCGGTATATCACCACCATGGATAGCAGACCATGGGACGAGGCAAACACGTTAGACGCCCATGAAGCCGTCACAATTAACAATGTATCAATATCAGCAGCGGCTAAAGAGTACGGAGCTAAAGAGTATGGAGCTAAAGAGTATGGGGCTAAAGAGTATGGAGCTAAAGAATATGGAGCTAAAGAGTATGTCCCTAGAATATGAGGTTAAAGAGTATGGGGTTAAACAGTATGGGGTTCTCGGATGTCTTTGAGTGACAAAGTTAAAGGGCAAGTTCCAGTGGAAGCTAAGACAAGACGATGTCCAGTGCTAGGAGATGACCACAACGCCGCTCGTGTACGATACATCCATTACATGGCAAACCACCGGTACCCCATCACAAGAACCGAAATCGGGGAAACACAAAACATTACTACATTAGGGCACTTTGTGTCTTTGCAATGACGTCACAAAAAGGTGACGAACCTAAAATGAACACTTTTGGAGACGTATGAAACATATATATATATATATATATATATATATATATATATATATATATATATATATATATATATATATATATAATATATATATATATTATATATATACGTTGCATAAATAATAAACTCGAAAATCCGTCCCCCGCAGTAACAATGTGGGGGCCTGGCACAAACGTTTGTGGGAGCCTGGCACAAACGTTTGTGGGGGCCTGGTACAAACGTTTGTGGGGGCCTGGCACAAACGTTTGTAGGGGCCTGGCACAAACGTTTGTGGGGCTCTTACCGAGTGCACGAGAGACGAAGATCGAGACGCGTGGTACTGACGATGGAAGCAACCCTATATCTTAACGTTTATGTGTCTATGGTTGAACATAATATTCACAAATTATTGTCTACGACGGCAGATAGACATGCACAGAAAAAATAGAGCGTACGATAACATGGTCAGATTGTAAGGCGCATTGAGTGCTTGGGGCGCCACTGCAAAAAAATACGAGGGCATATCCAACAGCGGTGGCTATATTTGTTAGAGTTTGTTAGCATGACGGACCTAGTTGCTAGGCAAGTAGTCACGTGATGGATCCGTCAATTGTTCCCATGTCAGATAATGATTGTTCCTTTCCGTTTCCAGCGTAAAACGTTACACTATCGCGCCATTTTGCAGATAATGAGAACAATCACGTGACTGCCTATCAACCTGCGTTTTTCGTTTGTGACGATGACCACTGACTGTCTTGCACATACATATGTATATATCTACATTACATATATGTCGTCTTATAGTTGGTACCCACGCAGTGATTGGTATGTGTTTCAGACCATCCCTGCATTACCGACGAGAGAAACGCACGCGCGCGTGCGTGGTGTGTGAGTGTGTACGTGTGTGTACGATCGTTCGTATGTAATACAACATATAACTGAGACTAGTTCACATGGAAACGGTGATTTAGTCTCCGTCCAAGTCAAACTCTTTTCGGAACAGAACTTATACAAAACCAATCACGTTGATATTCTAGTCGGGCTTCAACGAAGTGACCGATCAAGGCACTTAATGAACACTTAGCGTGAGACGGGTGTAATAATCCGTACTAATGAAAGCACTGCTGGTGACCTTATGCAATTAGCAGTGCCCTGGATGATTAAACGACTCATAATGTCGGCGAACAGTATATTACGTATTGCATGCGAGACATTCGGCTGGTACCGCCTGTCGTGGACGCCCGACCAAGTAGGACTTATTGATTCCACAGATAACCTCAAAAACCAATATACATAGTGGCCAATTTTTTCTTTATTTATTGACTTACTGATATAATTCTAATTGCATTTTGAAGTTTAATTATTGTGTTGCGTTGATATCCTGCATTCATACAGCAATTGAGAAGATGCTGCAATATTAAAACATTGTATAGCAGAACACATATAAGACATATTTTAGTACTATAATTCTCGAGAATTTATTTGATATGTTTTCAATGTGTTTTTCCACGTTATGTGTATCTTTCTATGTTTGTATTTTCTATATTAAAAGTTTAATATTGGATTAACAATTGTTTTTTTATGTTATGTATTTCGGGTTTTTGTATTTTGTATGATAATTGATTTATTTGATTTGATTTATTTATTTGATTTATGTTATCGTGTATGCAAACAGCATACACGATAACATAAACACGTTGCTGGCTACTAAAACAATATTTAATATATGTGTAATAGAAGTGACCATCGGGTTGAGCCCTGGTTTACTTCAATTGCAATGAGAAATGTTTCTGATTTTATGTTTTTTTAAATTCTACGAATCGCTGTATGTTTGGTAAATATACATTGAGTAGTATTCCTCTAATTCCTCTAATTCCTCTAATCCCTCTAATTCCTCTAATTCCTCTAATTCCGTACATGCATAATTTGTAGTAGTGTAGCAGTCCTCAAATTTCTCCAACAAGGCAGTAAAATAAAGACCAGTCTCCCGCTTGCACACGAACATATCTCCCTACCAGGAGTAAACGAACATATCTCCCTACCAGGAGTAAACGAACATATCTCCCTACCAGGAGTAAACGAACATATCTCCCTACCAGGAGTAAACGAACATATCTCCCTACCAGGAGTAAACGAACATATCTCCCTACCAGGAGTAAACGAACATATCTCCCTACCAGGAGTAAACGAACATATCTCCCTACCAGGAGTAAACGAACATATCTCCCTACCAGGAGTAAACGAACATATCTCCCTACCAGGAGTAAACGAACATATCTCCCTACCTGGAGTAAGCGAACATATCTCCCTACCAGGAGTAAACGAACATATCTCCCTACCAGGAGTAAACGAACATATCTCCCTACCAGGAGTAAACGAACATATCTCCCTACCTGGAATAAACGAACATATCTCCCTACCAGGAGTAAACGAACATATCTCCCTACCAGGAATAAACGAACATATCTCCCTACCAGGAGTAAGCGAACATATCTCCCTACCAGGAGTAAGCGAACATATCTCCCTACCAGGAGTAAACGAACATATCTCCCTACCAGGAGTAAACGAACATATCTCCCTACCAGGAGTAAACGAACATATCTCCCTACCAGGAGTAAACGAACATATCTCCCTACCAGGAGTAAACGAACATATCTCCCTACCTGGAGTAAGCGAACATATCTCCCTACCAGGAGTAAACGAACATATCTCCCTACCAGGAGTAAACGAACATATCTCCCTACCAGGAGTAAACGAACATATCTCCCTACCTGGAATAAACGAACACATCTCCCTACCAGGAGTAAACGAACATATCTCCCTACCAGGAATAAACGAACATATCTCCCTACCAGGAGTAAGCGAACATATCTCCCTACCAGGAATAAACGAACATATCTCCCTACCAGGAGTAAGCGAACATATCTCCCTGCCAGGAGTAAACGAACATATCTCCCTACCAGGAGTAAACGAACATATCTCCCTACCAGGAGTAAACGAACATATCTCCCTACCAGGAGTTAACCAACACATCCCCGTAGCAGCAGTAAACCAACACATCTCCCTAGCAGGAGTAAACCAACACATCTACGTAGCAGGAGTAAACCAGCACATCTCCCTAGCAGGAGTAAACCAACACATCTCCGTAGCAGGAGATAACCAACACATCTCCCTAGCAGGAGTAAGCCATCACATCTCCGTAGTAGGAGTAAACCAACACATCTCCCTAGCAGGAGTAAACCAACACATCTCCGTAGCAGGAGTAAACCAACACATCTCCCTGGCAGGAGTAAGCCAACACATCTCCCTAGCAGGAGTTAACCAACACATCTCCATAGCAGTTAACCAACACACTGACGAGACGAATGCAAATTACTCAATGCGTGTTGTCATCATCATAATTATCATCGTCGCATAATTATCACCATCGCGTTTCTTAACATATTTAGTTAAGTAGATTTATTGAATGTCCACGACATGGCCACCACAAGCTACTACCAATCACGACCCTGTGAGGCAAATATATTATACCCACGTTGGTACTTACCTTGTGTCACCGCCTTCCCTTGTCGCTGTGACATTTAGTGTTTGTACTTTCATTGTGTCACCGCCCTCCCTTGTCGCTGTGACATTTATTGTTTGTACTTACCTTGTGTCACCGCCCTCTCTTGTCGCTGTGACATTTAGTGTTTGTACTTTCCTTGTGTCACGGCCCTCCCTTGTCGCTGTGACATTTATTGTTTGTACTTACATTGTGTCACCGCCTTCCCTTGTCGTTGTGACATTTATTGTTTGTACTTTCCTTGTGTCACCGCCCTCTCTTGTCGCTGTAGCGTTTAGTGTTTGTATTTATTATATGCCAAAAATTACGTCATCGCCAACATCTGCTTCCCGACGACTGTGTATTATAGACAACATTCCTGTGACCTCAGCATCCCGCGAAGCCGCGACACGACCTTGGGGGTTTGGTTACATCAGAACGACTTGACAGTGAGCTCCAGCGCTGCCCACTGCGAGGTAATCGTGACAAGAATACGACACATTTAAACGCAGCATTTTCTTTGATTCCCGGGCTGTCTCGAAACAGTAGCATCGGTCGCATAAGCAGTCAGGATGCTGACGCCTCCGCCTTCTCTAGAGAAATAATACTCACTAATGTCATCCACACATCAAGCACAAACATGACACGTCCACCACACTGACTCCGTCGAGTACATCTCACGAGTGTCGCCGTCACGCGCCCGTTGGACATCAATGGCGCCCAGTTCGTGACCAGGTCGACTACGATATACGTGACAATGTCAACGATATACGTGACAATGTCAACGATATACGTGACAATGTCAACGTTGCGTTGTTTGTAAACGACGCGCGGAGTTTATGCATTAAGTTTGTTTAACATGGAAGCGAACTTTGTTCAGTGCGGTAACTTTTCTTGGTTTCCCGGGTGCGTGTGACAGTGATTTGAAGTGGAGGATTCAATGCACTTCTTTTTCCATTTGAGCTCAGAACTCTACGTTAGCCACATATAAATGTGGCTAGAGTATTTTCGAGCTGTGATCACCATTTCGTGGGAGCGGGTGATGTAGCGCTGGTCCGTGTCCGTGTAGGTCAGAATATGTTGCGTCTGCGTAGTTAGGCAATACATTAGTGCATGGGCTATATGATATCTAATAATAAGGACTGTATAATAGTTCTATGTGGGCACGGTGAGAAGGCACTGGCTAAACCTTTCTACTGACGGTTGGCTAACTAATTCTTGTGTGCTCTTGTTCCATAGTCTGATGGCGCTGGGGAAGAATGAACATTTGTAGGCGTCGACGCGGGTGAAAGTCTGATAGAAGCGACAAGCGCTGCCTCTGGTGCGTGCTCGTGCGTGCTGGTGCGTGCTGGTGCGTGCTGGTGCGTGCTGGTGCGTGCTGGTGCGTGCTGGTGCGGCGTCGAGTGAAGCACACACACACACGCGCGCTTGTATTAGTCATTCGTTCACGCTTATAAATAGTATTATAAATAGTATTATGATAGTATAATAATATTATAAGTAGTTGACAGGTTGACCGGTAGTATCAACAGTGATATTCTCGAAAACGGTATTGATTTAACTGGAACTCCGCGACACGACAACTACGCGATAATTGCAAGCGTAATCGTTACCAACAACAGCCCAACAACAGCCCAACAACAACTTTCTCGTACAGCTGCCAGCAGCACGTCTTTCTCGTACAGCTGCCAGCAGCACGTCTTTCTCGTACAACTGCCAGCAGCACGTCTTTCTCGTACAACTGCCAGCAGCACGTCTTTCTCGTACAGCTGCCAGCAGCACGTCTTTCTCGTACAACTGCCAGCAGCACGTCTTTCTCGTACAGCTGCCAGCAGCACGTCTTTCTCGTACAGCTGCCAGCAGCACGTCTTTCTCGTACAGCTGCCAGCAGCACGTCTTTCTCGTACAACTGCCAGCAGCACGTCTTTCTCGTACAACTGCCAGCAGCACGTCTTTCTCGTACAGCTGCCAGCAGCACGTCTTTCTCGTACAGCTGCCAGCAGCACGTCTTCGTATACGCTGATGTGTATTACAGCGTCACGTTCTCGTTAGAATCGTTCTCGTCAGAATGCACTCGAGGCAGGTGGTTCGTACACCTGTCTGCACCTGTAACCCGTCACCTGACACCCGTCACCTGTCACCCGTCACCTGTCACCTGTCACCCGTCACCCGTCACCCGTCCCCCGTCACCTGTCACCCCTACGCACCCGTCACCCATCGTCGTCGTCCGGGGTTTACGTTGTTTTAACACAGACGAGCAGCGAAGTAGTGCGAAGTAGTGCGAAGTAGTGCGCTTCCACATAATATCACGCCCAGACTGATTTGTACGGAAGCGGACGATGACGATTTACACGCACGCACGCACGCACGCACGCACGCACGCACGCACGCACGCACGCACGCACGCACGCACGCACGCACGCACGCACGCACGCACGCACGCACGCACGCACGCACGCACGCACGCACGCACGCACGCACGCACGCACGCACGCACGCACGCACGCACGCACGCACGCACGCACGCACGCACGCACGCACGCACGCACGCACGCACGCACGCACGCACGCACGCACGTACGCACGCTGTATTCGTCAAAACACTCACGCTGCATTCGTCAAACAGCAGCAGCAGCATGACTAGACTCTCTGTCCTACTTGTCAAACAGCAGCAGCTCGACCACACTTGTCAAAAAGCAGCAGCGTGATGACATTCTCTGCCCTACTCGTCAAACAGCAACAGCGTGATGACCCTTTCTGCCCTACTCGTCAAAAAGCAGCAGCGTGATGACATTCTCTGCCCTACTCGTCAAACAGCAACAGTGTGATGACATTCTCTGCCCTACTCGTCAAACAGCAGCAGCGTGATGACCCTCTCTGCCCTACTCGTCAAACAGCAGCAGCTCGGCGACACCCTCTGCCCTACTCGTCAAACAGCAGCAGCGTGATGACACTCTCTGCCCTACTCGTCAAACAGCAGCAGCGTGATGCCACTCTCTGCCCTACTTGTCAAACAGCAACAGCGTGATGACACTCTCTGCCCTACTCGTCAAACAGCAGCAGCGTGATGACCCTCTCTGTCCTACTCGTCAAACAGAAGCAGCGTGATGACACTCTCTGCCCTACTCGTCAAACAGCAACAGCGTGATGACCCTCTCTGCCCTACTCGTCAAACAGCAGCAGCTCGACGACACCCTCTGCCCTACTCGTCAAACAGCAGCAGCGTGATCACCCTCTCTGCACTACTCGTCAAACAGCAGCAGCTCGACGACACCCTCTGCCCTACTCGTCAAACAGCAGCAGCGTGATGACACTCTTTGCCCTACTCGTCAAACAGCAACAGCATGATGACCTTCTCTGCCCTACTCGTCAAACAGCAGCAGCGTGGTGACCCTCTCTGCCCTACTCGTCAAAGAGCAGCAGCTCGACGACACCCTCTGCCTTACTCGTCAAACAGCAGCAGCGTGATGACACTCTCTGCCCTACTCGTCAAACAGCAGCAGCGTGATGACCCTCTCTGCCCTACTCTTCAAACAGTAACAGCGTGAAAACTATCTCTGTCCTACTCGTCAAACAGCAGCAGCGTGATGACACTCTCTGCCCTACTCGCTAAACAGTAACAGCATGAAAACTATTTTTGTCCTACTCGTCAAACAGCAGCAGCGTGATGACATTATCTGCCCTACTCGTCAAACAGCAACAGCGTGATTACATTCTCTGCCCTACTCGCTAAACAGTAACAGCGTGAAAACTATCTCTATCCTACTCGTCAAACAGCAGCAGCGTGATGACACTCTCCGCCCTACTCGTCAAACAGCAACAGCGTGATGATACACTCTGCTCTAATTCGTCAAACAGCAACAGCGTAATGATACTCTCTGCCCTAATTCGTCAAACAGCAACAGCGTAATGATACTCTCTGCCCTACTCGTCAAACAGCAACAGCGTGATGAAACTCTCTGCTCTAATTCGTCAAACAGCAACAGCGTAATGATACTCTCTGCCCTAATTCGTCAAACAGCAACAGCGTAATGATACTCTCTGCCCTACTCGTCAAACAGCAAAAGCGTGATGACACTCTCTGCCCTACTCGTCAAACAGCAACAGCGTGATGACATTCTCTGCCCTACTCGTTAAACAGCAACAGCGTGATGACATTCTCTGCCCTACTCGTCAAACAGCAGCAGCGTGATGACCCTCTCTGCCCTACTCGTCAAACAGCAGCAGCTCGACGACACCCTCTGCCCTACTCGTCAAACAGCAGCAGCGTGATGACACTCTCTCTGCCCTACTCGTCAAACAGCAGCAGCGTGATGACACTCTCTGCCCTTCTCGTCAAACAGCAACAGCGTGATGACCCTCTCTGCCCTACTCGTCAAACAGCAGCAGCGTGATGACCCTCTCTGCCCTACTCGTCAAACAGCAGCAGCTCGACGACACCCTCTGCCCTACTCGTCAAACAGCAGCAGCGTGATGACACTCTCTGCCCTACTCGTCAAACAGCAGCAGCGTGATGACACTCTCTGCCCTACTCGCTAAACAGTAACAGCGTGAAAACTATCTCTGTCCTACTCGTCAAACAGCAGCAGCATGATGACATTCTCTGCCCTACTCGTCAAACAGCAGCAGCGTGATGACCCTCTCTGCCCTACTCGTCAAACAGCAGCAGCTCGACTACACCCTCTGCCCTACTCGTCAAACAGCAGCAGCGTGATGACACTCTCTGCCCTACTCGTCAAACAGCAGCAGCAGCAGCAGCGTGATGACACTCTCTGCCCTTCTCGTCAAACAGCAACAGCGTGATGACCCTCTCTGCCCTACTCGTCAAACAGCAGCAGCGTGATGACCCTCTCTGCCCTACTCGTCAAACAGCAGCAGCTCGACGACACCCTCTGCCCTACTCGTCAAACAGCAGCATCGTGATGACACTCACTGCCCTACTCGTCAAATAGCAGCAGCGTGATTACACTCTCTGCCCTACTCGTCAAACAAAAGCAGCGTGATGACACTCTCTGCCCTACTCGTCAAACAGCAGCAGCGTGATGACACTCTCTGCCCTACTCGTCAAACAGCAGCAGCGTGATGACACTCTCTGCCCTACTCGTCAAACAGCAGCAGCGTGATGACCCTCTCTGCCCTACTCGTCAAACAGCAGCAGCTCGACGACACCCTCTGCCCTACTCGTCAAACAGCAGCAGCGTGATGACACTCTCTGCCCTACTCGTCAACCAGCAGCAGCGTGATGACACTCTCTGCCCTACTCCTCAAACAGCAACAGTGTGAAAACTATATCTGTCCTACTCGTCAAACAGCAGCAGCGTGATGACACTCTCTGCCCTACTCGTCAAACAGCAACAGCGTGATGACACTCTCTGTCCTACTCACTAAACAGTAACAGCGTGTGAAAACTATCTCTGTCCTACTCGTCAAACAGCAACAGCGTGATGACATTCTCTGCCCTACTCGTCAAACAGCAACAGCGTGATGACACTCTCTGTCCTACTCACTAAACAGTAACAGCGTGTGAAAACTATCTCTGTCCTACTCGTCAAACAGCAACAGCGTGATGACACTCTCTGCCCTACTCGCTAAACAGTAACAGCGTGAAAACTATCTCTGTCCTACTCGTCAAACAGCAGCAGCGTGATGACACTCTCTGCCCTACTCGTCAAACAGCAACAGCGTGATGATTATCTCTGCCCTAATTCGTCAAACAGCAACAGCGTAATGATACTCTCAGCCCTAATTCGTCAAACAGCAACAGCGTGATGACACTCTCTGCCCTACTCGTCAAACAGCAACAGCGTGATGACCCTCTCTGCCCTACTCGTCAAACAGCAGCAGCTCGACGACACCCTCTGCCCTACTCGTCAAACAGCAGCAGCGTGATGACACTCTCTGCCCTACTCGTCAAACAGCAACAGCGTGATGACACTCTCTGCCCTACTCACTAAACAGCAGCAGCGTGATGACATTCTCTGCCCTACTCGTCAAACAGCAGCAGCGTGATGACACTCTCTGCCCTACTCGTCAAACAGCAACAGCGTGATGATACTCTCTGGCCTAATTCGTCAAACAGCAACAGCGTAATGATACTCTCTGCCCTAATTCGTCAAACAGCAACAGCGTGATGACACTCTCTGCCCTACTCGTCAAACAGCAACAGCGTGATGACACTCTCTGCCCTACTCGTCAAACAGCAATAGCCTCTCTGCCCTACTCGTCAAACAGCAACAGCGTGATGATACTCTCTGCCCTACTCGTCAAACTGCAGCAGCTCTGTTTGTGATACAATCACGTCTGCCGTCATAACTGGAAAATGCGTCCGAAGCGACCTGTGTGTTTATTCCACTTATCTCTGTTTTATTATTGTATAATTACATCAGTGGTTTATTTGCACTAAAAGTCGAGCCTGTTTGTCCAAGAACCGCCTCTCACTTTTCACGTTAGTTACGGGAGGTGATCTATAAAACAATACTTGGACTATGGGTCTGTTGCGGGAGGTGATCTGTAAAACAATACTTGGACTATGGGTCTGTTAGGGAGGTGATCTATAAAACAAAACTTGGACTATGGGTCTGT